>MU003792.1:0-295579 GCA_010093785.1 Polychaeton citri CBS 116435
AGGAAACCTTCCCGCCACCCATCCACAACATCATCAAACCTTACCGCAGTCCCCCTCTGCAAAAATCCTGGCTACACGTCGACGACTGCCATCCGGCATGGAGTCCGCAAGAGATACAAGGATCAGGCGATAGGCATCTGATGGCGCAATGGGCCGTTTCCCAGTTGCAACGTCCGGACCGTCGGGCGTATGGCCGGGTTTGGGTGGCATGCCCGGAACCTTTTGGGCTTGGGGGCCGGCTGGTTCTCTATGTGGGTTGACGGAGGGCTGGGGGTTTTGTACAGTTCCGATTCGCGCGGATCTGGCCAGTTAGGGAAGTATGGGCGGTGGTGGTGCAGGGAGTTTGATGAGTTTTGATCTGCTGGGGGGAGGGAAAGTCTGGCATGAGTATGTAATAAGTGTCTAGTCGCACCCTGGGAGGTGGGGTTTGAGTTTTCTGGAATGCAACCTGTAATCTGGGATTGAGTCTCGAATCACTAGTCTATGGAGGCACAGGGTGGCTGGAAGGGGGAGAGTGAGAAGGAACAGAGACAGTATGGTTTTGGGAGAAATACATTTTTGGTTTTGCATTTATTTTCCTCCACAACTAAATTACGAAAGGGTGACTAAAGCGGGTGACGTAGAACCAGCTACGTCGAAGACCAGCATCCACTTATCCTCCAGGAGGTGGAGCATGCACGGCAAGTTCCAACTTCCCTTGGCGGAAGACTTCTGACTCAAGACCAGTTGAGCAGACATAGTAGGATGATCACTATGGTTCTGGCACTCTGGAGTCCCTCGACGTCTTGGTCTGCAAAGCCAGTGAAGGCTTCGCAGTAAGAAGGACAATGCCTCGGGCTTCCCTCAACCCCCAACCATACCAGCGTGTGCGATGCGAGTGGAAGCGGCCGACTCAAAGCCGGCCTACCTCCTCCCGACTTGCGTTTGGAAGCCACACTTTGTGATGCGGCGACATCACGGATGCCGCCTTGATGCAATCACGGGCCGCTCCACTCGCATCGGCGCTGGGGGGTGAAATTGGTGGCGGTGAAGTCCAGGATGCCTTGTCTGTCGAGGGTGAGGACCATATTAGAGGGTCAGTGCCGCCAGGACACTTGTTGACCTGTGGGAAGTAAGAACGAGTTCGCCGATCGTCAATGACTCGTTGCCAGTCCAAGGGAGCATGCAATGCTCCAGTGGAAGAGTCATCGCCGTGCAGCACCCTCATCACCGCACCGACAACGATGATCCAAACAGGGCATGCCTGACTGGCAGAGCACACAGGTAGGGACACCATCCGGTGGGCTTCCAGGTGCCGCAAAGGCTGAGTAGAATCGAAGCGACAGCCCGTGTCGCAGATCTGTTCTTTCCCCAACCGAGAAGGAAAACAAAGAGATCCGTAGGCGAGGTTCCATCCATATAATTCTTTTCTTTCCCAATGACAAGACCTTGCGGCCAGGAAACTAAATCTTTCCCATCTTTCCAAAGCATGCCTCTCCAGACGAATGAAAAGCAAAGATGCACATCGCTCAAAGGGAAGAAGGTTGGGGACAAATGACGCACACATGCCCGTTCCAAAACACAAATGAGATGGGAAAAACGCTCAACAATAACGCCGTCCATAATGCCTAGAGTCGGGTGTGATGATGATGATATCGGGATGATCAACATCGGGTATCGCATCGCAGAACATGAAAAGCAGGTCGAAATCATAAATCACATGCCGGGCAACCTGTGCGCACCAGGGTCCGGACCGCGTCTTCTTTTTGCTGAAGCTTGCGTGGGGAGATCCAATCGGGTTTGGCCAGAACACCGACGCGTGTATGCCGCTTAGGGGGTTGAGGTCTTGCGTGACGAGAGCTCACTTTAGATGGCTTGCGCGTATTGCGGTGCGAAGCTGCTCTGGAAACCGAAGTCGGCGTAGCTTCCAAAACCCATGTCAGTCCCGCAGTGGTGCGGAAGGTTGCTCGGCAACTGCAGCGTCGGCACAGGTGCAAAGCACTCTGGCGAGCTGTAGTAATTTGATGGTGCAGAGCTCATGTTTGAAGGCTGACTGTATGATGGCGTGGGCGAAGGCAGCTGGTGCTGCAGTGTGTTGTTGCTCATGTCCTGCCAGAAGATGCTCGAATTGTTGTCGCTACAGGTAGTTGCCGTCGGCGAAGGAGTGGAGGGGAGCACTCGCCACGAGTCCACAGGTGCTGGGTGTGGAGGTGCCAAGGGTTGAGCTGGCTGCCACCAGCCGCCGGCCATTGTGGTGTTAGGAAGGAGTGGAGCCGGGTGGATGACATCGACGATACGTGGAGGTGGTGGCAGAAGGGGCAGGAACAAGTTCATGATCGCTGCCTTGACGTCTTCAGACCTGCCTTCCAGCAGCTCGCCAGCGCCATCCTCCTCCATGCCTTCAAGAGCGCGGACACCGGTACGGAAGACGAAGCGGTTTGCGGCCTGGAGGAATTCGTCCTGCATTTTCTTCACCTGGGCGTCCTTCTCGGGCCAGCTGTAGGTGTTGGCTGCGCTGTCGACACAGTAGATCTCCTTGTGGTAGTCGATGAGGGACTCGATGGTCTCAGGAGTGAGCTTGAAAGCGACCTCGTTCTGGGAGACCATGTCGACGTGGACAACGTAGGCTTCGATGTGGATGAGTTGGTAGTTGAACAGTGCCTCGACCAGCGGGTTTGAGTCCTTGCGAAGTTCCGAGTCGGGTGCCTTTGGTAGCATGAGCGATGCAAGCGTCCAGATGGCGGCCTGGCCACCGAGGGTTTCTGTGAGACAACGGAAGTGCTGTGGAACGCTGTTGAGGGGACGTTTGATCTTGTTGATGCGCTTGAGAGTCTGTGTCAACCATGGCTCGACCTTGGAGTTGAGGACGATGGTCGGAGCGGATCTAGGCGCGAAGGCCTGCGCAGACGCAGGGAGCAGTTGCAGAGGCATTGCGGTAGGTATGTCGGGGATCCAAAAGCGGTGATGTGTGATTCAAGATTGAGCCTGCCAGAGGTCAAGGATGATGTAAGCGATGCGATACTATCCGGGTGTATGGACGGCGTGTTGCTAGACGTTAAGGGAAAGGGAAAAGGGAAGGACGACGTAATATGTCTCAGAGCGTTACAACGATAGAATTAGGCTGTGCGCGCGGTCATAAACGAGGAAATATGAGAGAGTTGTAGGAGAGCGGTGGGCGGGTTTAGGGTAGCGCACAGGCGGGATGGTCACGATAGAGTCGAGATGGCAGCTCTGTGGGGGAAGTCACGGTTTTTCTATCAGGTCGGAAGCGACAGGACGACGCTAGACACAGCCTGCGCCACAGCCTAGAAGGCGTGCATTAGGTCGTGCATATACACCTCCCACCTAGCTGCATGAATTAGTTTTGGAAAAATCCAGCTTAGGAGCGCAGGCTGCATGCAGCTACTGGTTTGTCTTCGCCATGGCCGGGCGGTCGCCGTGCTGCAGCGATGGCTGCCGTGCGTGGTGAGAGTTTGGCACGATGCGCCTGGGTGCGTGCCCGTTCTGCGAGCAGTGAAATCGCCTCCCACCACACGACACGGTGTACGACATCATGGGGATACAAGCGCATGGAGACCGGCCGCCTCTGCAGCAGATGTTACCTGGGGCGTGCCCCAAATGGCATCTTGCCCGTGGTCACGATACACGCTGCTCATTCCAACATGGTATGTGCAGTCGTCCTGCTCAAGCACCCTTTCCGCTTGCACTCGGGACGGTCTAGGAAACTGGGAACGGGACACAGATGTGCCTAGGCATGGATGACGATGAGGAGAGGATGGGGGTAATTGAGTCTCCCACCTCTTGCGCCATCTGAGACATATGATGCGCGCACCCTCGAGGATGGCCGTCCACGGGCACTGTAGCCATTGCTGCCATCATTCCGATGTTGATCTGAGCATTGGAGCCATGGCTGCAGCGAGCAATCTGCCATCGCCCTCATGGCAGCCGTCTCGGGGGCCTCAGACCACCAACCATCCGTCCAGTACGGAGGTACAGAGTACTGCTAGGCTCATGGCAGAGTAGAGCGACGGCCACGGGGGGGGCGAGCATCGCCACCCCTGCGCATCCATTCTCGAAGGCTGCCGGGAAGGGGGTTGGGGGGCTGCAGTGCACCGACAGGACGGGCAAGCTTCTGTTTCAGGACATTGGATAGGTAGTGAGTGCCCTGGGCGTTAGGGAGGCCCTGGCCACGCCATGCTCTGCTCTCGAAAACTCTGTGCTATGGCAGAGTATTCTGGAGTAGAGGTGGAGAGGTGCAAGAAGGCAATCGACTGGACTACGGCAGACCGGCCATCGTGCGCTAGCATTTAAGGTTGAGCCAATGAGCTGCCGTATCGCCGCTGGTGCCGGGATACCTCGTCTTGCGGTCGTAAGCTGCCCTTGTGATCGCAATCTTCCTGGGCTGTCCTACGAGTAGCACGAGCGCGTACTGCTACATCTGAATCCAATGCTATCCTGTAGTGCTTATCGAAGAGCCACGGTTGGCATCTGCCCCCTACAACAGAGCCTAGTTGTTGTTAAGACTTCCCTAGGTATAGGCATCCCAAAACACATACAGTAGACGCAAACGTGACGGCTCCGGGTGTGCCCGCCAGACTGGTGGGTGCGGAAGGCACATCAGCCGGCTGTGAGGCGGTGCTCACTCGCCACACGTCAGAGTCGGACTCTCCGACCGATCCTGAGCTGCCCACTCTCTGCGTCTCCGGTGCTGTAGTGTCGTGGTGCTCCAGTACAGGGCCAGACACGCGTGTCGATGGGTCTGGTGTGTATCTTGTACTGAACTATTTCCGTCCCACGCACCGTACCCACAAACAGTCTCAGCACGCCTCAGGGTGATCCCTCACTTGACGTATGTTCACATTCCCAGACACCGCACTATACAGGATCCTCAGCTACCCTGATTCGGGGACAGCTGCTCCCACTGCGGCAACAGCAGTTCCCGGTCGCGTCCTACAGGAGGAGCGGCGCATGCTGATGGGCTGCCCACCACCCAGACAGGTCTACTAAGCAGCTTGCATGTGTGTCTGCAGTATGGCATCTAGGCAGTGTAGAAGTCTACACGGTAGACCGCCTGAAACCTACATGCTCTCTAACGGGCGTATCCAGACGTGTCGGTTTCACCTCCATGACTAACACGCACGCGCACAGATGCGCCTGCAGAATCCCGCCAGCTGAGCCAAGACCCAACGTCGTGCCGAAAGTATCCACATGATCGGGTAACGTGACTCTGCCACGGACTCTCCCCTTCCTCGTGTCTACGACCACCTGCCTGGGTCCTCATGATCCAGCGGCCGGGATCGTGTCTCACATCTCCCATCAGATCTACGCTGGCATCCCTTCGCCCCTCGACCGACATCACACTTGTCATATAGGTACAACGGCAATGCAAATGCTTCCTGCTGCCACTAGCTTTGCTGTCAAGCAGGAGTCTGTTCGTGTCGCAGGACCAAGCTTGGGATCCTGGCCGTGACCGGCTACGTTTCAGACGTGCAGAAAGACGGCGTCATCGCCTGCCGCACGTCCGGTGACTCAGAGGCCTGCTGCTGGTTGCCAGTCCCCCGCCTGGGATACTCATGCAGATGGCGACGTCACTTCGAGAGTTGACACTGGTCTCGAAACACGTCCCAGACTGCTGTGCTGGCCTCTCCAGGCCCTTGATCGATGCCCTCGTGAAGCAGCTGCCCGACTGCCCAGCTCTTGCGCTGTCGGTCGGTTGTGGGAGTGGCTTGCTCGAGAGCATGGTCCTCGACGCTGCCGGTGGTAACATCAACTTACGTGGAGTCGAGGTCGCTTCATGCGTGAATATATACCTGCCGGAAGACCGCTTCTGGCCTGTGCAGGATACGCGTTGCCTTCACGACGATGCCATGTTGGCCTCTGCGCTCATGTTTGTCTACCCTCGCCAGGCGAAGCTGGTCTGTGACTACATCGAGGAATGTAGAACAGGTGCTCTCGAGACTTTACTTTGGCTTGGCCCAAAATGCGACTGGCCAGAATACAGTTCTCTCCTTCAAAAAGCCTTCAGCAAGGTAGAAATTGTGGGCGGTAATGCCGTTGCGGACAATGAGATACTTGCAGTTGCCGCAGAGCCTTTACCTGGATGACCTTTTTCTTGATTGTCTTGCTAAACGCGTGAATGACTCTCGATTTGTGCGGAAGAGGTGTGGCAACAATGGACCACCCATCATTGACCAGTGCGCTGTGGCTCGTTGTCCACTATCGCAAGTGTGCAGTCACTTGAGAGAGGCAAAGTGGTAGGCTATAATAGCTAGATTGATTACTGTAAGTCCACTTTGCTCGAGCGACCACACTGTCCTAGCCTCAAGGATGAAGTGGCCTCGCCCACAATGAAAGCACACACAGCCGGATCGAGCGATCTGTCAAGGATCGGGTTGGCGAGCGAGCAGCTGGATCTCTGGGAGCATGCTTGTCTGCTGTACAGAAACTATGACTGGCATGCAGCCGCAGATACGTTTGTGCAGCTAGCTGCCTCTGCTGACGTGAGGTCGAGAGTGAAATGCTGTCTGAACGCAGCTTTGATACAAGCACGGCTGGGTGATCACGCCAATGCTCTCAGGACATTGGAAGTGGTGATGGAAATCGACTTTGCCTGTCCCCTCACTTACTTCATTCGTGGACTGGTCGAGTGCGAGCAACACGACTTTACAGCAGCTGAGACCAGCTTCGATGCAGCCCTCGAGCGACTCGGTAACGATGGCCATGCCTGTGGTGACATCAGCCCCAAATTCGAGATCACTCGCGAAATCGTAAGCATCAACAAGGCAGTTGCGAGAGCTAAGAGTGTTGGTGATATCGGAGCAGGGGTATGGATACCAGGCGGCAATCGAGCTGTATGCATTCCGACGGAATGTTTATTCGATGCACCAGAACGCAATGCCAGCAGCACGAAGCCCATATCTGAGCGATCGAGCAGCAGCAGCGCTATATCTGGTACAAGGGCGTTAGGCCGACGAGACGACGGCACATATTCAACACCTCAATTTTTGAGGTACCTGACAAGATATAGTGTGCCTCAAGCTCTGGGTCTTCAACCAAGATTTAAGCATGAGATAAACCGGCAATTTTCAGCCGAACATCACACTCAACCACTAGTATCGCGATCACTTCAAAGAGACAGCATCCTGAGCGTCCTTGAATACTATGGAGGGGTTCAACAATCTACACCATCGGCGGCAGACCTAAAAGTGTCTACGTCACTTCGACCAAAGACCTCCATCCCATCAATCGAACGTGACGGCGTGAGGCCAAGCTTCACGGCTTCGACTACCAACCAGGATCCTATCGACGAATGGCTTGCCGAATTGCTCAGAAATGAGGAGGAAGACGATTCTACTGCAGTCGAGCTGCCGGAACAGCCCAGCATCTTCGGGCAAATCATGAAAGGGAACCATAGGCGCTACGAGAACCAAGACAGCCCATCACCTGGCATGCTCCGCAGACCACGACCTCCTAGTCCGCATAGATTCTCTGAATACGTCGAGAAAGCAGGCAGGTTCCGTATGGACAATCAGGATTGGAAACTACCGTCGCGTCAACCGTCCGCAACAGCTATTTCAGCCCATACATCGCGATTCAGCGATCCAGTGCTCGAAAATTCTGCCGAGACAATGCGTGAAGACGACCAGTCAGCACTGACAGAAGTGGCAGAGCACAATCGCCTTCACGCTCTGAGAAGACTAGAAGGACAAGCCTCCCGGGAACCGGAAGGAGTACGCACGAAATTGTTGAAACGGTATTGTCTATTCAAGGGTTTACCTCCTGTACCACCATTGTCTACAACGCTGCCTGATGATGAGGAAGATGAGCTCGACGATATATCTACAGCTGAACCGAAGCTTGGTGCCATTCCCGAACCTTTGAACGTTACACGGAATGTGGCCTCGCCGCAGACACCTAGCACGATGGAGACAGGCACTTTCTTTGCCTACAGGGCAGGTCTGGCAAAACACACCAGGCAGTGACTAGGGTTTTCAGCAACGAAGCAGATGAGGGTTGCAAGAGATGGTACGAGAAGCCTTCAGCTAAATGGGTGTATGAGTATCCTCTGGTATGTTTCTTGTTGGATGCAAGATGTACGATACAATATGCGTAACGTGTGTAATTATTAACATGAGAAGCTTCATCCACCCCTAAAAACTACTCGAACAAATGAGGAGGGTTAGGGTTACTTGCTGCTGGATCGTTGACGTCAAGGATCGCCCTCATCTTGAATGTAGTAAATGTGTGATCGAGCAGATACATGTTCATCTGACCGATACCACATCGCCGTTGAAACCTGTAAAGCGTGCAAGTAACGTATGGGCTGTTGTCGACCGCTTGACATATGCAATGCTGTCGTTCCGCCCAGCCTTGCGTCCACTACCGATCATCTCAACAAGCAGCCTGCTGCTGGCAGCCACATTCGCCTCGCGACCAAGCTCACAGACAATGCCTACGGCAACATCGGCGACCCCTGGGGGCTGGCATGTCCGACGCTACGAGCCCCGATACCAATCCTGGCCTTACAGTGACTCGGACTTTAGACGAATGGACCCATCGAAGGACTCGTCCTTCTATTCATCGCCTCGTTTCGTGACGCATATCGACGATGCCGCGATTGTTTCCTTGAGCCAATACTATGGCGAGAGTCTGCCTAAGCAAGGCAGGGTACTGGACTTCTGCTCGTAAGTCTGCAATGCCCCAAGACGTGGGGTTGCACGAGGCCATGGTTTTGATAGGCTGACGTGAGGCCCTGTTGCCGTGGCCGGCAGGAGCTGGGTGAGCCACTATCCAGCGTCTATCGAGAGCGCCGTGGATGCTGGCGATGTTCAAATCACTGGCATGGGTATGAACAAGGCGGAGCTGGATCGCAATCAGTTTCTCAACTCTGGGCGATTGCTTGTCGATCTCAACGAGAATTCAGATATCCAAGCGGCGTTACTCGAGTCCAATGCTATTGGGGTAGACGAGGTGGATAAGCTCGATGCCTCGACATGCGTCGTGAGCATCGATTATCTGACGAGACCTGTTGAGGTTCTGAGGTCTTTGCGCGATGCCACAAAGAACGGTGGCAAAGTGCATTTGACCATAAGTAACCGCTGCTTCCCAACAAAGGCCATGAGCCGCTGGCTGCGTGTCAGTGAAGATGAGCGCTTGATGATGGTGGGAGATTTCTTGCACTTTGCCGGCTGGAAGGATATAGAGATTGTCGAGCTTAGCGACGGGACTGTAGAGACACCTGCTCCAGCGCAGGAAGGGAATGCTCACCCTGGAGGCCTGCAGGGTGTGTTTAACTGGTTCGGTATGGGGTCCAGAGATCCGCTGTGGGTCGTACGAGGGACTAAATCATGAGGGACCGAATATCAGCCGCCATGCTACTAGTTGTAGGTCTGGTTGATTTTTGGATAGAGAGAGTAGTGGCTCATGGCCGTTGCTTCCGCCGCATATAGTCAGCCCACAAGGCCTCCTGAATGGAATACCGAGGGGACGCACCAACGGATAGCCATCAGGCTGTCGAGGCATTACGAGTCTCGTGGAATCAGACCTGGTCAAATAGAACTTCGGCAAGCTTGAGTGAGACGTGTGTGACTATCCTATGTAATGTTGCCGCTGGACGATACAATGCCCTTACGACGTCTCTGGAGGGGTTGGAAGCTGGTTTCGCCTACGATAACGACATTTGGCCTGTCCGCAAAGGCACTCTTTGTCCAGGTCTTTCCAGTATGTATCAGAGTAATCAACAGTGATCTCCTCGCCAGCTTCGATGCCCTTCGAGACCAGCACAATCCTCTGCGTGCCAAGCCAGACGAATCGCTCGAACTGACTGTTCGGCTGGCATGAATGATTCACGAATCTGGTGTGGTTGCCTTGCCTACCCTGCCAAATTTGATATGTTGCTTTATCCGTTTCACCTACCATGACATCTTTGTTCCGAACGCCTGAAGTGATCTGTCCAACAAACTCACCCACTGCTCCACCTCGTTCAATTGCAAGACAGGCCAGGAGTCCGTTGTTCTTACCATTCTGAGTCCAGTAGACCTGAACAGGTAATGAAGATGCACTCGCGCCTCCATAGAGGGATGAAAAACAGTGGCAGCAGTTATGCTTGGGATCATCGGACTGACATTCTCCACACACCTGACATGTTGCCGTGTTATCTGATGTCAAAGGAAACACCATGCGTGGGTCGTAGAGACCCCAAGCATCCTCGTCAATAGTGGACTCTTCAAGATGTGCATATTCGAAGTTCTTGTCCCATTGTAGATAGGTCCTCGCAAGCGGTATCGGCTCATTACCAGGACCACAGACAACCCAATCGTGAGGATGACCGTGGTACTTTCGTTCGCCCGTTATTCCGACAATACTCAGTAGTTGCCGCCACCTGCGGTTCGAGATCAGCCAATGAGACCATGTTGGAGCATTTGGCTTACTTGGGATGCAGCGTATCTGCTGCAACCTCAAACCGAGGCTTCAAAGTCTGTAGTGCTTGGAATGTATCATCTGTGAAGGACACTCTGTACTTGCAGAAGCGGTAGAGGCCCATGCCGGCGAACACCAATGCCGCCCAACCTCCAGATTTCCGGATGTCATGGTACCCACGCCAGATCGCCATTTTGTTGCGCAATTCCTTCTCAGACCAATTAAAGTCAATGCATGCCTCTGAGATGGCTGCTTTTTTCGCTTTCTCCCGTGGGGATAGAATCGTCAGCTCCTGTACCCGGTCGTCGAAGCATTGCACCCAAAAGGCCTGTACGATGACTTCTAAAGATCGGCAAGTCCTACTGGTCTGGCTAATCTTGCGCGTCAGGATGTTCATGCGTCCAAAGAGTCCTTGCACTGCTGTGACCTCGCGGTAAGCAACTTCCCTGTCAGCATCGGTGAGAAGCTGCGGCTGTCCATTGGACTGCACGGATTGCCATTGATCAATCACTTCCGCAGGGTCGAGCTTGATGCCAGAGAAGAGCGACTCCCAAACGCCGTTGATGTACTTCGCTAAGGTGGAGGGCTGCATGACATGATTGTCTGTCGCTCGCTTCTTACGCTGGGGGAATACTCTACTGTCGCTTTCAAGTCTCCTTACCGTACTCGATGTAGGGTTGAGGGAAGCACCGACGCCGTTGCCAATACGAAGGCCACCTATGGCCTTGCGCTTCCTCTGATGAGGTTTGTCTTCGTCTGGCCTGTCCATCGAGGTGGTGCGAGATTGAGGTCGTTGCCTCAGATTATGAGTCGTTGGCCCATCATTACAAGAGCTTCCCGCATCTTCTAGACTAGTGGGCCTGACTGGCGGCGGTTGAACTTCTACATGCCCAATATGAGATAGATTGACAGACACAACGGGAAGGGTCCTTTCAGCGGATCCGTCTGTAATGACTAAGATGCCATCGAATCGTAGAGTCCGATTCTCATGTATCGGACGCTCTTTTGATAGATGGTCAAGAGCAGGAAGGAGATGCTTGCTGAGTTCTAGGATCAGCCGCTGTGTGACCGTTTCCAAAACAGAAGCGTCCCGAGTTCCGGTCATATTCGAGGACTGATCGGGTGCAAAGGACTCTCAGGGCTTCCAGCGGTCCTACTGCCGACGCTCGCCTGCTGCTCTTCTGGGCAAAGGGTGTGGTTCAAGATCAGCCAGTGTGGTTGGCTACATAGTCTCAGTCCAGGCTAGTGCACAAAGTGCTAGTTGCGGCGGTGGGGAGAGTTGGTACGGTACGATTCGATTGTATGTTGTTGGCTATCTACGATGTTAGTGCGAATCAGCGAAGCACGAATGCCAGCCCTCATGTGGCGGTAACAGTACTGAGCTGAGGCACACGGGATGTCTCGCTCGCCTATGCAGACCCAAGCCTGGGCAGCCAGACTATTTTGCCGTACGGTCGGAATGGCCTAGATAGGCAGCGCACGTGACGATCATTTGCGTGACTTGCTGGAGTCGCTGTCGTCATCACCCCTTCAGGCAGAAACCTTGGAACGTACCGGAGAGATCTACTGGGAAGGGAGGATGATAGCCATCTGGATACAGCATCTGTACCCGCCCTGCAGCTCTATTGCCTAGGTGAGTGATCTGCCTGCTTATCTGGAGGTGTTACGAGATTGTAATTAAGTCCCAGATACTGTAGTATGTAGACATCTGTGCCTGACACCCCAGGCATCCACGTTGCTTGGACGCAAACTGTCCACGCCAAGACTCCAGATCTGGCCGCGCGTGGCTCCTTTCCGACCGCTGCCGAGCCGTGGGAGGATCCCGGCCCGTCTTCGCCGGAGCCTGACACTAGTCCACTCTCGCGCATGCTTTTGCTGCTTGTCTGCCTGCCTGTCTCCTCGACCGCACGCCATCCTTCGTCCATTACCCTTGATATGATTTGCGTTTCGCTTTCGATGATGTTTTGCATTAGCGGCCACACTGTCTTAGCGTCTCTCCATCACTCTGCGTGCCAACAACCTTCCTCTGATGTTGGTTGACTAGAGTTCAGTAGACGCGGCTCAGCAGCAACGCCCATGTCCCTCTGACCCAGCCCGTCGAATAGCCTCGCAGACGGCCCCAAACACCCTGACTAAGTATGGGTCCGCGGCTCGATGGGCGTTTGACAATGGTCATCGCAGTGCAAGGCGCCCGGGGATACATCCACGTCGTGGCCAGCCCTTATCGATCCTTATTGGGCTCTTTTCTGTCGGTGTTATTGGTGCCCTTTGACGAGTCCAGTCAGTGCCTCAGTCCTGCCTTCGCCCTGAGAGATAGTCCTGCCATCCTGTGCGGCGGACTGTCGCCGACCGTCCCATCATGCCCCCCGCTATGTTGGGCTGCCCCTGCTGACCTGCAAGGTCTCGATGGAAGCAGGCTTTGTGTCGAATCGCTCGCCGACACTGTTTCGGCCTGACTCTCAACGCGCGAACGCTCTGCTGGGACTGACGGTGACTCCATTTCCTCCGTGGTATGGCCTGTGGCCAGCACTGGTGCGTGTATCTCGCCCTATGTAGGCAATCCCAAATGCCATGCCGCCTGTGACGTTGCTCCTGACTCTAAATTGGACAAAGAAAGTCGTCAAGCAGCCTCCGCTGGCCAGTGAATGAGAGTCGATCATCGTGCGGCTCGGCACTAGGCTCACAGCACTTTAGCGATCTGCAGCACTCACAGAGAGGAGGTTTGCTTTCTGTAAGATTTATCGGCGGGATCACGCGGTTAGTTCGACTTCTGGATAGACGGTTATGCTAATAACCTTACCTCCCCCTGCTGTGGCTGCAGATCCCTCTGCTTTACTTTGCTTGCTGTTCGTTCAATAAGCCTTCTCGCTGCAGTCAAATATGCATTAGAAAGATTGGCTTTGCCTCAGTAGCGCTCGCGTCAGTCGCTCGGCTCGGTGGCGTAGGAGGTCCGTATCGACTGCGAACGTGTTGCTCATATTACTGCTGCAACCATCACTCGCATCTGGTCGTGCAAAGCAAAACCTTTTCTTATCCTGCGTCTGCGAGCTTGACCGTACGTGCATATTGGTTGCCAAACCCCGAATATAAGCGCATTCGAGGTGATGTAGCGCCGTCCAGTTGCATGGACGGACCACCGCTGCTGTAAGGCAGCAAAACCACTCAGTGGGCGCCGCGCCGCAAGCTGCGATCGTCCAATATCGCGCGTCCCCCTCTTGTCGCTCGCGCTTAGAACCATCTCTGTCGTCTAGTCTAGAGCAGCGAACCTTCAAGCTTTATTTTAACAGACCTCCACGCTCGAATGACCCTCATAAATCGAAACTCGAAGTGCGATAACCGTAGATATGGACTGGCACAACTGCGACTACAGATCCCAGCAAGGCTGGGATCAAGAACAGGACTTGGAACAAGATCACAATCAGCACCGCAGTCAATGGTTCCAGCAGACCATTACTCAGAGTGCGCAGACCACCACTTTTGACGGCCATGAGTCTTATGAGGGCAGCGCACCAGCGCTTTTAAACAGTCCGGTTCAATCTCAACAAGCCAGTCACTCAGGAATGATACCTGAACACAACAGCCACATCTACAATGGGTTTCCAATACTCCCAGTTCTCCACCAACCAATGCCATCTATGAATACTTATCCGGAACCCTGGTACCCTGCATGGCCTCAAGAGCAGCCGATGGCAAATGTCACGACTACCCCCGACATCAAAGAGGAGCCAACGGTACCAGACTCAACGCTCGGTGCCGAAGCGCAAACATACCGCACGTACGCGAGCAATGAGAACGAAGTGCTTGCTGGAGCAAGTAGAGATGCTGCTAGACTGTCGACAACACCGACTCAGCCACCACCACCACCAGTCTTCGACTCCAATCCCACGCGAACAGAGCCGCCACAGCGTGATCTCGATGGCTCACCTGTACCCAAAGAGCAGTCGCCTCGTTTCCCCCACGACATATACACGGCAAGATGGGTCCGGGGGGAGAGCACGAAGCGTCAAGGCTGGTGTGGATACTGCCAGACATGGTTGGAGCTCAAGAATTCCACGTGAGTTTCCCTTTCTGTCTCTACTTAAATACAACAATTTCGATGTCTGTTGGCCGTTTGAGAGTACTTTTCAAAACCGCGCAAGCACAGACGACTCAGACTATCAAAAGCCTTTGAACTAACATGTGCGACATCAAAGGTACTGGTACCATCTTCACTACTCGCACGGCATCAGTTGCACCACAGGCAAGTTAATGGAACCACCGCTGCACTTACGCTTGAGGAACAACTCGTGGGACGCCTATTGCGCAGCTTGCCAGGATTGGGTATCCCTGGGATCAGGCGAGAAAGGCCGTACTTCCTACTATAGGCATATCTACAAATGCCAGGAGAAGCCAAGGTCCGGGTCCAGAAGCTCGAGTCGGTTGAACAGCTGAAGAAGGCATGAAATTGCATTTGCTTGGCGGTGAGGTTATGTTGCTCTACCTGCTCCCTTGCAGGCTGCTGAGTGGTCGGCTGCTAAGTGCAGAGGAACTGGAAGCATAACATCAATAGTGTCAAGAAAGGTCAATGTGATACCACAGCGAATCGAAGTGTGAGATGCAATTCAAGATTGGCAACGGCAGCTCGTCGCATGTGCCATACCTATGGGTATATCAACGAGTAAGGACAAGGAGTTATTCGTTTGGCAAGATGGACATTCACATTGGCAAGATGGACATTCACAGCGAAAGTACAGGGACCGATTACGATGTTTGATTTATGATGGGAAACTCGATCTACTGAAGTCATTTATTGCTCGATTGATTCAACGCATCCCAGTGTTCCATGACACAGCTTGTTAAGTTGCTGCATAGTCGTCATCGCTAAATAGCTACATACGAGTGTTATATCTTGCTTCAACAATATCCTAACCAACCAAAGCGTCCTTACTAGGAGTCACAGCCTCACGAGGGCGACAGCGATTGAACGACGAAATCAGAACTTCATAGACTAGCAAAGCGGAAAACCACGCGCCTCCACAAATCTCGTATGAGGACTTACCTCTACGGCTCTCTCTGTCCTGCTCCCTACAATTGGTACGGGCCAGACGGGATGATCTTCTACAACATACAAAGGAATGTGACAGACGCGAAAATAGCTGGCAGGCGTTTTCTTCCACACCCATCTATTACAGAAGAGGCACAGTCGCCGCATTCAGGTTTCCTGCCCTTGGGTTGGTACTTCCTGTCGCAGTGGATCTTGAGTTCTAAAGTAAACCTTGATGAGCGTAGGGGCTGACTCGGACGAGATTCCATGGCTATTGGTGATGTCGGTTGCGATGTAAGTCGTGGAATACATTCAGAGCACATCCTTTCATCCCCGCCTCAGCTTCACCTCACGGCGTTGCTATATGGCAGAATGCCCTTCCATTCGTGAGTCAATTCAGGAACTACGAAGTAGGTTTGCAGGTGGTGCCTTCGACAAATATGCGATGGAGATGGCCTCACTGCGTCAGTTGCCTGGCCAAGGCCAACGACTGACTGATAAGAGATCAATGCGAGGGTCTACTGTGTGAAGATCCTAGAATTTAATCGCAGAGCCGGTATCAAACACCTCTTCGTTGCTGATGAGAAGCGCCTGGTGACTAGCAAGGCGCTCATTATGTTTTTCGATAACCTTGGCCATATAGCGTGACAGGCACGCAGCTCCCTAGACTTGTACGAGGGTGCCTGATTTTAGTGCTGCAATTACTGAATAGTCCGAATTTTATGAGGGAGGGGTTGGTTCGGAGTGTATGCCCGGCGGGAGTTCTAGTCCTCCATGCTCTTCGTTATAAGCTACGGCTGAGGTTGAAGTTCGGGAACAAGTTTCTACTTAAAGCGAGTTGATTACGTCCAGTCAATCTAATTTAATCAAATGACGTTTATCACCGCCAACCCTTCCGTAGTCGCTTATCAGCTCTCTTCAGGTCACCAAGAAGATAATGTACATAACCTCAAGATTTCAAAGGTGCAGTCACCTCCAATGTATAGGTTTTAGATGTTGGTCATGCCTTGTAAGTAAAAGAAAAGGTAAGCATTGTTACATTCATCATCAAGGCTGGTGTCAAATTAATCTGAATGCTATGACACGTACCTCTGCATCTCTACCCGGCACCTTTACGTATTGGATCTCGCTCTGACATCTTACAGAAGAGACCTGTAAAGTAGAAGTGCAACTATCACAGAGTATATGTAAACGTGGCGAATTCGTATGGCATGTACGGATTTGTATTTCTTATGCGCGCCCTTACATAAACCTTGATAGATTTGAACATGCAGAAACATGAGATAGAGAATTTCAGAAGTCTTGTGATCTATGCTCCACGCGCCCGACCAACTTTGTGCTTTGTTGCCTGTAACTCAAGCTATGACCGTTCCGTATCTTCTTTATTGACGGGGGAAGCGCCGAGGACCCAACCGAGCCCACTCGCAAGGGCACCACTTGCAGCGTTGGCAACCATGTCCCTCTTCCGAAGTCTCTGCTGACTATCTGCACCATCTTCTGCACTTCCACTACCTAAACTTCTGAGACTGCCCGTGCTGGCGGTTATATCTTCACTCTTGCCAGTATCAGTGTGAGGTGCAACTCCACTTGCAGCCCCTCTCGAGGTAAATGCGCCTCTACTGAATGCCCTAGCTGCGTTTCTAGTCAGGTCAAACATGCTGACTGGCACTTCACCGCCACCACCATCTTTCCCGTTTGATCTGCCGATTTCCCGGCGTTTTTGGTTGAGTATTAGATCCGGCTGGGTGCCTTCAACACGGAAAGTTCCAGGCAAGACGCCAGGGTTACGCTTGTCAGCTTGATCATCGAATTCTTCCTCCGCTCGGTTCTGCTCGGCTTGCAGTGCAGATGTCTCCTCCTCACAGCGTCTCCAGACAGCAAGAATCTCAGTTAAAGCCGATGTTGGCGCGAGGAGGAGGGCAAGAGACAACAACTCGGTCCGTTGTTCAAGCCGGCGTACCGTTGGAGGGGAGGCGGCTGCTGGACGGTAGCGTCCAGCCAGCAGTGCCGCCCGCCATGATATATCGTCTTCCTCGCCGGTGACGGTGCCTTTAGATATCGTGCGACGGTGAGTTTGCGGCTGGTTCACTGGCTCTGCTATATCGGATGGGCTAGGTGCTAGTCTGTTGACAATGTAAGAATACGCAGTTTCGAAGTCGTCTTCCCGCAAGGCAGATTCGGTTGCCATCAAGGTCACCCTTCTACCGGCATCCTTTAATCGCTGCTCGAAACTGTGAGTTGCGCTATCCTCTTCCTCGCTCCCGGCATCCTCCTTACGTGGAAGTCCAGCTGCCACGAGGTCTTCGGCTATCGATATCAGGTCGTCAAGCTTAGTATAGCTACGAGGGTTTTGCTCGATCACCTTGCTCAGTAGGTTGAGTGGATCTTGGCTGACTCTGATATTGACGGGTTGGAAAGGCACTCCATGCTGGAGTGTTAAAGAGTAGAATGATATTGAATGAGTCGCTTTGATAAGAGCTTCAACTTGTTGGAACTGATGGCTTGCGGAGAATTGCGGTTTGAATGCGTTGATGCTTGTCTTTGTGTTAGTTGTGAGTCTGTTTCAAGCTCAGATTGGGACCACCTACATATCGTTGGCTTTCTTAACACCTCCCCTGGTTCTGTTCCCGTTACTTGCGCTGTCATAAGCTTCCAGGGCCTTTCCGAGAATGACCCGTTCGGAACTTGCGTGTGGCAGGCTAGAGCCACCGGCAGTAGACAACATCCCATGAGCTAACTGATAACCTAATTACATAAGGGCATTATTGGTCAGCGGCACTATCATCTCTGATGCGGTGACGATCTTCCTCAGAAACCACGAACGGAAAGGTCTGATCTATGCCTACTTGATCGGAAGGGACTTCGGGTAGGGTAGGGCTGTTAATTCCTGGGTCTATCTCTGCTTCTGTTTATCAGGAGTGGTCTCAGCTTTTGATGCATCTGCAGGTCAATGGTACTTGGTGTCGCAGTACGATACTGTGTTCCAGAAAGCAAAGACCTGGAAGTGTGTTAAAAAAGATTGCGGTCCACTTACTACTTGTATCGATGAAAAGCTGAAGCATTTCTTCATCAAATTTGTGTCGGTTGATCTTGCCCAGAACGCCGGCACCTTCTTCACTGGACTGGTCGTCCATGATGCCCCAGTTCCACAACCAAATGAGCCTACCCTTCAACGCTGTCCACTCAGAATCCTCTCGTTTCCCACCTTTGGCCAGTCCTCGGAGGATGCTTTGCAGCACTCCAAGCTGCTCAGCTGCTGTTGCGTGAAAGTGCAACTTGGCGACATTCACTATCGAGATAGGCCTTCCAAGTCCAGAAAATTGGTATGCGCTGTAAACCATCATTTGCAGTAGCATGTATGTTTCTAGCCGAGGGGTAGTCAGGGGGTGTTCCGGCTGTAACAGAGCACTGGGCATCAGGTCTTTGACTGTCTGCGACTCTTCTAATTTGGTAGCATGCCGTTCAACCTTCGGCAAGCTTTCAACGCTGGAAGCTAGGTCTGGTGGTGGGATGAAGTCAAGAAGCTCTGCCAATCTGGCTAACACACCATGAGCACCTCTGATTGTAGTTTCGGTATCCGCTTCAACAGCGTAGCAAGCAGCAAATGCGGCCTGCGCATACTGCAGCTCGAGCTTGCCCTGAGTGTCCTCATCTAGATATGATGAAACATACTCCACAAATCCACCAAGGTCAATGTCACCAGGACCGTCCCACTCTTCGATAGCGGCTGTGACTTGAAGAAAGTCCAGTCGTGCCTGGTTGACAAGCCACTGATATAGAAATTCCCAGTCATGCCCGGTCTTGTCGTGCTCGTGCACTCCTGATAGTGAGATCTTGCGCACTCTCTTCGCCAACGTGCCCTCCACGCTGTCATCTCCTGTGGTCGGCCTTGAACTCGGTTCCCCAGCTTTTCTGCGTTCTCTCTCGGTGTGACCGTACATCCATGGTCCTATCAGACCCTTGATATCACGACCAATGTGATGCTCGTCCGGGTCATGTTGTCTGGTTCTCTTATCGGTCTTGCCTAGCAGAAAGTTGATCCCTTCCTTTCCCTCTAGCTTCTCAAATTGTGTCAACCCAATTTCGCCTTGCACTTCTTCTGGGTAGTATTCAAACTCGAGCCTGAGTATCGGTATGACAACCGATAGATACCAGGTACGCAGGTATGGATTGCGACTAATGAATGGCTCAACCAAGGCTGGTATGAGATTCAGCATGCCCGTCTCTTCATCTATCCTATATGCGCGATGGCAGAGGAACCTCGTCAAGATGTCCTTCGGCGCATGTGGCGGGAAATCTGGAGGAAGGATCTCCATGAGGTGGAGTTTGCTGACCTTCTTCTCGGCTTGGGCATCTGAGAAATCTCGGACGGGTGAGGTGTCGATGGCGACATCTTCGCGGTCTACATTGAGGTACAGGCGAGAGGACACTTCGTCGATATAGTTCGTATACTCTGCTGGTGCTAGAGATTCGGGTAGATATGTAAGCAAGATTCGTAGGACGAGCTCTGTGCTGAGAGCATCTGGGCGTGCGGGTGTGAAGGAGTGGAGGGCTTTGATGTTGGACTCAGTTGCAAAATGGACAGTCAGCAACGTGCATTTCGCAGCAGATAGTTCCTTGAAGTCCATGCCTGGCTCGTTCCGACTTTCTTATTAGGTTGCAATAGCTATGCGGTGGGAATGGAAAGAAAACCAAAAAGTTCAATGTTGCAAGCGGGCACATTTCTGTCTCCACAGAGCCGCAGATCGACGGTGGGGTGTAGCGATGACTTCACGGTTGGGTCACTCTGATAGATGAATCTTGGCATATTGCCATGAGGTTCGCATACCTGGGTATTCAGCTTCTCTAGAAGCCAATGAGCTCGGAAGTTTTCATTTGCGGCGACCGGTGTCATACAAGTGATGCTACATTGCACCTGCTCCACATGAGGATTTGTGGTCAGAGTAACAGGCGTTAGAGCTATTTTACGCATGAGACGCCAGCGCTAGGAGGTAATGCAGCAATTGAGATAACACGACGGTCTGCACAGCGTCGAGCGCCTACTCTCCAGTGAATTTCCCAAGTGGTTGACCGCAGGGGTATTCAATGACCTGCATCCTGTACATGCCAATAGCACCACGATGGCGACTCGGCGAAACGCCCCATTGTCAGCATCTCAAAGGCTGTGTTGATGGTAGCGCTCTCCCGTCTGCCCGTCTCCAAGCCCATCGCTAGACCCGTAGTTAGAATAGGCTAGACATCTGTTGCAACCATAATTGCCTGATTGGTAGACACGTCCGGACTGGAAGTTCAACATTTCAGTGCTCCAGATTGGACAACCCAGCCAAGGCAATGCTGATCTACAGCCTTTTACGTGCGCATTCACTGCCTTCCAAACATGGAAGACGGCAAGAGCGAGTATCCACGTGGCCCTGTGAGATTATTTTAAAGTCGATTGTGAAGAGATATTACATGGCAGTGCTCATCGGATTCGAGTGGAACCATGAGGTTCAAGTTCGTTGTAGGCCCCCAAATAGGCCTTCCCATTCCAAGGCCGTGGCCTGTACAAGCGGTCTCTACTATAGGCGCTCTACGGCGTACTTCATCAATAGATCAAAGCCTCGTCGCGCTGACCACCGAGATTGTGTACAACATTGATATACGGCTGCGTTCCGCTGCAGGTACAACTTACCAAGACAGGGCCACTGCATACGACAGGATCAATGCCTGTCAGGGCCCATGGGATCCGCCATCCTTAAAAGCGTCGAGGGATCGCCTAGCCTAACCCGAAAAAGCCGGCGCTCAAGGGCAAGGCAAGGGGCGTTCCGAGCGAACATTCACCTAGATTGGGAAGTGGTGGAGAATTCGCGAATCAGACACTGGATCTCAATCCTGATCGTTAGAGAGCAAGAAGAGAGACTAGCACAGTGGCTGTGCGAGTGTGGCAAGCACTACATACACCACCCACACCACTCAGTGATGAGTATAGCAGCAAGGCTAGCCGTAGAATGTAGGTGACATGCTGAAGAGTTGGTGATTACAAACGCTCTCTATTCATTCATTGGCATCGATGATGTATGCCAGACCACATGGTCGAAGGAATCTTCCCACGACTGCTCTCATTATTCTGTGTATATATACATATATCTAGATCGATGCCATATGCGTCAAAGATCATCAAGTTGGTGTCCTATGGCACATTGTACTCCTTCACCCAACGATACTTAAGATTTCCGCAAAGACATCAGCCATGGCTTGGCCAGGTTTGTTAGGCATTGACAAGGGCAAAGTTGACCAGTCGATGCGAGGAATTGCCTCGAGCATGGCTACCATTATACTTGTGCATGACGCTTTCCAGACACCTGCGCACTTTGAGGGTCTGTCACACGAGCTCGAAGAAAATGGCTGCACTGTCATACGACCACAGCTTCCATCATCGACCTTCACATATCAAGCTGGAGCCTTTGGCATGGATGTTGAAACCATTTATGAAGCTGGACGTTCTGAGCTGGAAAATGGGCGCAGCATTGTGATGGTAATGAGCGGGTATGGTGCTATTCCTGGCCCGGTTGCAGCAGAGAAGTTAAACGCATTCAGCCTAGATCGGCCGCGAGCTGGCTTGGTGCTCCGACTGGTCTTCCTCAGTGGGGTCGTGTTGGGCGAAGGCCAAAGCTACAGCGACCTCGTGCAGATGGAACGGCATGCTAGCGAGGTACGGCCTAGATCTCGTCCGTGACAATGTCATCATGTATCTGACTTTACGCAATCAGGGCGGTCTCGTCTATCCTTCGATTTTGACTTGTGCTGTGTTCCCACAAGAGGTCAATAACATCGCCGTACACACATTGCAATTACATGTCGAAGAAGTCCTATATACCAGGGTTGAGTCTCCCGGCTGGACCCACATACCTTGCTTGTATGTTATATGCGAGCTTGACGATGTTTTTGACGTACTCGCTCAGGACGCCTGTGTTGCTAAGATGCGCAAAGCAAATCGAGACGTCTGTGTGACCCGGATCAAGTCTGGGCATGTACCTCACATTACGAGCCCTGCTCATGTAGCCAGTCTACTTGGGGTCGCATCCAAACTTGACTCGCGTTGACGCTCGCTCGCGATTCCGCTGGAAGCAGCAAGGTGTCCATTGTAATTTTTGGCAGCAGCCTCCAAAAAGCTGCGAATGCGTTTCCGGTACTGCTTGGCATCCATGAGTGAGCTCATGTTGGGCGTCTCGAACTCTGACCAGAACAACCTTGACGAAACTATATCATCAGGGCACACTTCAACCGCATACCCTGATCGCAACGCCTGCCGTGAGATAGATATTGAGAAATAGCGATCCATGAAGTAGTTCTGCTGTATTGCTCTCGTGCGACAACAGAACCATGTCCCTGCTACATTTGCCACCTCTGACCAGCCGAGGCCCATTGTGAGAAGACAGTCGCGAATCGTCTTGATAAGCCAAAGGAGATCTTGATGTGTGAAGCAGTCTTTTCTGCCAATGCCTAGCGATTTTGGAATTCTGGCCGCTGGATTTGTCCTAAACACATGGAGCAGGTCGCACTCATACGCTAGTAACCGTCCTTTGAGGACGTTCGACATTGCAAATGTAGGGTCGTATCTCATTGGCCAGTCGTAGAGTGGACTGAACATCTCAGATGTGATCTTGGTGCGGTGGTAACTGGTTGGGCTCGAGACGCTGTCTCGCAAGTCAAACAAGATCCTAGATCTCGAATATTGCGAATTGCTCATGAGATCCAAATCTCGATCCCGCTGACTAATTCTTGGCTGTGTTCGTAGACACAAATTTGCAGAGTACTTCGAGATCAGACGGGAGTCGATGATCGAGTCACGGTCCTCTTCGTCGACTGGCATAGCGTTTTTTCCCTCACCAACCCATTCAAGGTTCATGTCCTGCTTTCGAGCGCCGAGCTGCACGGACTCTTGCTCCATTGACAAGCATGCGTAGAAGTTGCTCTGTCCATCGAACCAGGGATTTCGTTCCGCTATACAGTAAGCAAGAAGTGCTTCCTGTCGACGGTTCATTACGGCATATAGGTCGCCAAGCCAGTAAGCCGCAGCGCAATCGCCCTCATCTAACAGTGTAATGTCCTGAATGGGGGCATTCAACACATCAAGGAAATATCTTATCGCTTGGGCAGAGTCCCCACGATAGCTTGCACAAACTCCAAGCAAATGTCTGGCCCTCCTCATACCGTCGGTATTATCCTGTTCGATCATGCTTTCTAGGTGCGCAACGAGGTACCTCTCAGCGCTTTCCCAAGCGCGATTGTTCCAACACAAACATATGTTTAGGATTCGCGCGTCATCGACCAGTGCGAGGTCTTCAGGCAAGGACGTGCCTGGGCCATAATATCCATTCATGTGCTGACCCGCCCTAGGCGGCCTACCACGAGAGGCTTGAAGAAACCGCAATGGCTCTGGGGCTGTTCTGGAATTCGATCTCTCCGGCGCCGCTCCTGAGTCCTGGCGGGATACTAGTTGCGGTTTCGTGGTCAAGTCACGAATATTTTGGGCTTGCTTTTCCGATGAGATCCCTCTAAACGCAAATTTGTAGCGAGACTTGGACGTCTGATTGAGACCTCCATCAAAGGATCGGGTCCTGAGCCTCCCGGAAGCATCTGTGTCTTCCTCACGCATGGGAGTAAGCGAGGAGCCGCTGTCCTTTTTCCAAGTCGGAAGAATAGAAACAGAGAGGGTTTTCTGTCTTCTGGGAGGCGGCCTTGGAGGCAGAGGCGGTGGAATTTCTTCTGATGCGCTAACCACTGCTTCCTTAGCGCAATCACCGTCTGCATTATGTGCATTGACAATCGCGTATTTATTCGCGCCATCCTGCTTTGCGTCACTACAGATAGGCCTTGGTGGTTTTGGTGGTGCTTCAGCGAAGACAGTCTCGCTTCGGCTTTGTTCAAGTGGTGTAGCTTTCTCGTCTTTCTGGGTCTGCATTGTATCTGTGCCGTAGTTGTCGCCAATGTCCAGGATACTAAGAGGACTCTCCAGGCGGATCTCGGGTATTTGAGGTGCATTCTGAGACCCTATTACCTGTCGGACTGGCGAGGATGGTCTAGAGGAATTATAAAGATCATCTGAAGCAGTGCTTGAAGACCTTGTTGGCGATGAATGTGGGTCGGCATTCACGATTTTGTATGCCGAGGTACCTCGTGCTGGGGTGTGTACTGTCGTGTAAGTGGGCGAAGGCTGCGGTGGTGGGGGCACAGGCGGTTGCCTTAAAGGAACGGGTGGAGACTGTGGTGTGATTTCGACAGGTTGGTCGGGCTTGCTGATATCGGTCTTACTAGGGATGAAATCGTTTCGAGCCTGATCTTCTTTCTCGCCTTCGTCAACTAATCCACCGGCTGGCTTATCTTCTGTCACATCTGATACTGTTACGTTGGCGCTGACATCGGGTACGGTGACGGGGCTGGATACCTCAGCGTGAGGCCTGGGGTCGGGTGATGGTGACATAGCCCCAGGGGTTTCAGTAGGATTATTTGCGACTGCTAGTCTTCCTGCGGCAGGGCTTTTGTAAAACCTGTCCCATCTTCGCTGGTTTCGCAGTACTGATAATGGCATCTCCCAGCTCAGATCACTCTCTCCATGACCCTGCTGGACATCACCAGCTTCTGGGACAGGGCTCTCTGGGGCAGAGACTGCATCTTGCGTACTGTTCTTAGGCTGATCTTGAACTGACGTGAGCTGTACTGAAGGCTGATGATCTTCAACATCGACATAAGACCCATCGGATGATGGTTGCGGCTGCGATTTATTTTCAATGTTGACCCCTGCGCCTGGCCACGGGACGATGCGTCTGACAGTTGTAGACCTTTCTTGGATGCGCGATCCTACAGGGCCAACAAACTCTGGTTCCACATCAGCAGCATCCACCTCTCTGCGATGGATCTCGGGATCTGCAGTGTCGTTCTCAAGGATACCGCTCGGTTCCTCAACGGTACCTATAGCTGGCTCTGACTCTGAATTTGATCTTGGCTTTGACTCTGGCTTCGACTCTGACTTCGACTCTGACTTCGACTCTGGCTGTGGCTTTGACTCTGGCTCTAGCTCTGACTCTGCCTCCGGCTCTGGCTCTGACCTCGGCTCCGATTCTGACTCTGGCTCCGACTCTGACTTTGGCTCCGATTCGGATACAAATGGCAGAGAAGGGCTCGCCGCCACGTCAAGCGCTTTAACGGTACTTGGGGAACCCTTAGAGGAGGGCTGGCGCTCCAGTGCCTCAGGCTTCATCGGCTGCGTTTCATCGAAGGGTGACGAGGGAACATCGTCTGTCTCATCGTCGCAGAGGATCGAGCTGGATGCATTCTCCAGCGTGGTAGACATGAATGGGTCTGTATACAGCGGTGATAGAATTGATGGGCTTCGACCTCGTTGCTGGCTACTCCTGGTTGAATTCGGATCTAAGAGCGGGCTTGGTCGGACTGGCGGAGACGTATACACTTCCTTCCCGTCGCCTGCAGCAACTTCGAACTGGTCCGGTTGGGCGTCAGGCATGCTTGAGAGCTCAGTCTTGCTGCTTTGACTCTGGGTGTCGTGCTGTACCGGGGTGGACCATGCGCTCGACCCGAGACTTTCGGGGCGAACGCCGTCTCTAGCGCTTGCGTTTGTCGACGATACGGCCGATACTGGCTCTAACACAGCAGAGTCTAAGCTAGGTCGAGGATCGAAGCGGATGGCAATCTCGGCAGAATCAGTCAAGGCATCGTACGCGGCGGTAAGGTCATCAGTGATGGACTGGACATGGCTCTTGAAGGCAACGACAATTCCTTGATCAATTTGAGGATCTTTGGAGCAGCGATAGGATTGGATCGCAAGATCGAGTTTCTGCAGTATGTGGTTTGCGCTTTCCGCGATAGGCAAGACCTTCACTCGGCGGTTCTCGTCGATAGTCTCCTCACTGAGACCTTCCTCCAGCTGCTCGAGGACGTTGCGGCATCGACGCACGTCGTTGGTGAGGATCTTGTAGGTTCCAGGGCTGTCGTGACCTGCAAAGCTTCATTAGATTGGAGACCCATCGTAAAAGCGGTCTAGGTGCTTGCATACATTGGCTGGACAATTTGTGCGCCAAGGATCTGGCGAGTTTTGTCTGCTCAAGCGCCATGCTGGCGCGCAATTAGGTGGCAAGGTTGCTTGAACAGCAAAACTCGGGATGTTGGAGTAGATGCTATCTCGTTGACGCTGCAAGGTGAGTGGCAAACATGTCGATAAGCGCCCAAACGTCCCGCACGGTCATCGGCAACAGGAGCAGCGGTTCGCGATCAAGCGTAGTCACGTTGCGCAAACGGTCGCGCATAGAGATCATATTGGGTCAGAGTAAACTAGGAGTCTCTGATTGACTAGCTAGCCGTAAGGCATGGTAGCGGAGTGGTGAGCAGACTGGAGGGAGCAATGCCAGTGTCTGCGACTCGCGATGCCGCACGCGGGAATGGAGGATGCGAAGGACGCCGCCCACCTCAGAAGGGCCAGAAGCAAGCAGGCAGCCAGCCAAAGCAGCAGGTGAGTTGCGTCGAGACAAGCGAGAGCGGGCCTCCAGGGGTTGGATGACGGCGCCTGAGGCCGGCAAGCTGCTGGGCAGCTAATGCAAGCCATGTCGCGGATCTTGGGGGCTGAATGGACAGATAGAGCCAGAGACGCGGCGATCTAGAAGACTAGAAGACTAGTGCATGGCACGTGTTTCCGCGACTGTAGCGGCGCCCAGCCTGGGTTCTGGAAGGCGTGTGTAGCTTGTCGATGTTGGGTTTGCTACAAGCCAGTGCGGAGTGCCGCCGGATCTGATTGACAACGTTTCAGTCGTGCGATGACAAGCCACTTCCTCCATTCACTGGCATCCTTCCGTCCACCGTCATCTCTACGAACCCACTCTCGTCTCTTCAGCTCTACATCCTCCTCGTAGATGTGTTCGGTCTCTAGACCTGCCTTACGTGCTACGTCCAAGAAAGCCGCGACGTCTGCGCGACCAGAATGGAATCCCATCACAGCGTAAACCCGTGCTGAAGGTTCAAAGGCGAGGAAGTGCATCATGGAGTCAACCAGTTTGCTGTGTTGGCCTGCTTCCCAACAGCAGTCTGCAGCCAGTACGCGCGTGAAGTGGTGGTTGTGTGAAAGCGCAAGACCCCTATCAAGCTCACCCCAAATGTGTCCTTGCACGGAGTAATTGCTCCTTGGGCGAATAGAGAGAGCTTTGGATGTGTTTTGGAGTATTGTTTGGAGGGCTGTTGGGTCTGGGTAGTCTGAGATGACAGTCTAGAGGGTAATCGGTCAGATTGAGACGTCTGAAGACTTCACGACAGGATGCAAGCTGCCTCGTACCTCTTGAGCACCCGTCAGGATGGACACTATCCCACCCAAGCCGAGACCTGTTTATCGAGAACCATCAGTCATCCTGCCATTGGTATTGACGTGGTCTTGAGCCCTGATGCAAACCCACCTGCACCTAGCTCGAGCACTCTCTCGCCATGCACACTCCATTCACTCCTCCCTCCGCTTATCAATTCTGCCATCTTGATACCAGCATTCCACAGACGGTTGCCAAAACGATATCTCGCGTCACGATCCTCGCCCGTATCGTATGTCTCCAGTTCAATATCACCGAATTCTTCGCTCTTGTAGACAACTATAGATTCAACGTCTCCGTGTTGGATGCACTGATCATCCCTGGGCAACCCCATCAACATAGGTTCGAAGGAGTCTTTTGGCCGCACCTTAACAATGCGAGTGAGCGAGCACATGGCTGGCAAGTAGCTGCATGTGTACCGAGTACCTTGCAGGACGGGAAGTCTCACATTATTCCACACATGCCTGTCTGCTTTGTCGGCTTTCAACCAAACGTGGGGTAACAGCTTTGATCGACACCTCCCAAATCTGCGAGATCCCAAGTCGGAATTCGTTGGATTCAACGTCATACTCGGATAACAGGCACACTACACTCCCTCCCCTACTCTTCAGAGCTGCACGCTACGATCACGAGGACACGCACTTCCATCATCAAAACGCAAACAAAAGTTCTGTCGCATTCGCCGTTCCTCCCATCTAGAAAGTCGGGCGAGCCTACTGTAAAAGCCGAGACAAAACAACCGCCTTGCATCGGCTGCAGCGGGATCCTAGATCCCTAGAGCCAAAACAAAGACCACAGCTTCTCCATGTAGGACAGCATGACTCGACATGCTAATTGTACCGCCTTCCTCCCCGACTGGCTCTGTGGCTCCATACTAAGACGGCGCCTGCATTCAATAGAAGACCATTAGGCAGATTGTCTTCTGGTCGATAGCACACTGGCACTTTGCCAACGAACAGTCCAGCAGCTGGCCTCTCACATACGGGGAAGAGATGCCACCTGCAGGCCTCCCATTAGCACACAGGCTGCTCCATCCAATTGCCTTGGACATCGCTCCGACATCTCACCTCTTGTGACAGCCCTCGGGTAGTCCGAGATGTAGATGCGCTGTCGTCTTGAGGGCATCAGCTGCCCGGGGAGCGTGGTGTATATGGCCCTTGCCTCCCGCACTCTGCAGCACACACACACACACCCACACCCACACACCCACACTTACGCCCGAGCGCCACCAGCCTTTGCACTGCAGCCAAGTCGTATTGCATCTAGGAGCTGAGCTGAACGACCGTTGGCACATGCTCACCGCGGCAGGTTTCCCTCACCCACCTGTGCCGTCTCTCCCTCTATAAATGCAGCAACATTACACCCGGGCAGAGGCGGCCATCTACCCAAAATCATCATTGTCGTCATCGACACCATGATCAGAGAATCTTGTGCAGCAACGGCCCAAAAGGGTGCCCTCCCACTGGCCGGAAGCAGAACGCACAGTTCCCCGGACCAAATCGAGAAAGTCTTACAGCAGAAGTCCTGCTTCGAGCTTACTTGGATTTGCAGCGTATGATTGGGCGGGGCAGACGGAAGCTAGTGGGATGTCGCAGACATTTGCTCGCGCCCCGTCGGGCGGTGCCCGTCTGCCTCCACTCGCTCAGCAAAGCTGCTGGCCGTACCGCACCCTCCCTTTCCCTTCCCTTCCCTTCCCTTCCCTTCCCTTCCTTCTCTCTGCCTATCTGACGACGGGACGGAAAGAGCCTGCGAACCCTACCATGCCGTCGGGTTTCCTAATTCTATGGAGGTAGACAACTGGATGCGACGTACGGTAGTCGACTCGAGAGTTGCACTATTGACATGCACTCCTATCATTAGACTTTCGTAGCTCCGTGAATCCCACTTCTTGTATTTGCGCTTTACAGAGGTGAATAAAGCTGCTCTTACTCACACCGGGCACCCCTGCTGGAATTGGCCCTGATACAGGGAGAGGCCATCTCCCAATGCATGTCAGGATGGACTAGTGACGCCTTGTGGGAGAGCAGGACGGACTTCCTACGCGGCCAACCACGACTCCAGTTCCTGCTGGTGCGCGAGAACCTGGAGAGAAGCCCCAATGACCTAGCCACTCGCGAGTCTGTGCCTGCCACGGTAAGTATACAAGTACCCCTTCCCTGGAACACTCCGCGAAAACAAGAGACAGTCCAGTAGGTACCGTTTGCAACACAATGTGCTGTTCGTACTTGACACACGGATGTAGGAATGACGGGCGTCTCCACCAGCATTGACGCGCTAATTAAAACCCAAGAGGATGAGAAGCCACAGGACTTGAGGGAACTACTGCACGCTGTGAACCTGCGGCAATAATTACCAGACGCACGAAGCGGTTGCTTTATCGCCACCTGCAAACGTTCATGGTTCACGGGTGCTGTGGTGGGCAGGGAGGAACCGCAATACACCGATTCATTTTAAGCTTCTGGCCCGGCCGGACGAGCCAGTCTGTCGGGTAAGCCTGCACGTACCATAGTCAATGTAGAGGCCAAGCAGCGTACCGGGCGGTGCGAAGCGCCTGATGCTGTGATCTCACACGCGCATTCCTTCTGCTTGCAGGCATCGCCACCTCCTCCCAAACCATCACTTCTGTAGCCTGCAAGGCGTCTTGTCCTTCTGTCCACAGCGTTCTTCTGCCTCTGAGGAGCTTATGTTAATTGGGTGAGCACGGGGATGATGCTAATGGCAGGCCTGCATACGGAATGGCTTCCCCCCGGCATGAACACAGGCTGTTAGAGCATTGCATGGCAGTCAGTCGCTGCCTGTTCTCTTACAGCCTGCTCTTTGCACTGACAAGTGTTCATCCAACAATCCTGCCGAGACCCAAAACACTCCAGTAGGCCAATTCCTTCACCTCCTTCTCGCCGTTCGTTCCAGCTTGCCCACTCTCACTCTGACCCTCGGTTTCCCATTCGGCTCGCACAAAGATAGGAATGGCGACTACGTTATCACTGTCGTCGTTGGCCTCCTCTGCATCATCATCGAGTCCAGCACCTAGGTGAGTTGAAATCGAGGCTACTGGCTTCGGCACTCCAGGCATCACTTCCAAAATCACACTAGTGCTACTGCGTGTCTTTTCCCATACCTTGCCTGCCTCTGGCTGTCGATCGCCTCCATCTGCTAGACCGGTCAAGCTTGCCATCGCAGCATTACGCCCTCCGTCATTGAACCGGGCGCCTGTCGGATGGGCGAGGGCGTCATCCCATACATCACCTGCAGGTCCAACTGTGAACGTCGGACACAGGATAGTTACGCGTGACTCGATCCTGCCTGGTGTGATGGTGGGTGTTGCAAGACTTATCCGGACGGTTTCAAAGATTGGGTTCCGCACAGTGAGTATGTACTGCTGAGTGACATGCGACTGTAGAAAGATCTCTTCTTGTTTCCCGGGTTTCAACCTGAACGCGGGGTTCTCAAAAGGCTGAGTCTTCGGGCTAAGCGGTTTGAGTGCTAGTCTCGGGACGTGGTTCTGGGCGAGCAGACGGATCTTGTATCGAAAGCTACTGACCTTTGGCTCTGGGCGCGAGAGAAACTGTCTGCAAGTGCTGCAACGCTTGCCTCGGCGTATGCGCAAGGGCGTCGCTACTGGCCACAGCTGGTCTATAAATCTCGCGTGGAAGTTGTTCGGTGCTGAACAGCGCTGCTGTATGCTCGTCGTCTCGCCCCAACCAAAGCGTTGAAGCCTCTCTAAGAGCTCGTCGTCACTTCCGTCCTCGTCGCTAGCTTGGTAGGGTTGGAAGCCTTCTGTCTTGTCTCTCGCTTCTCGCATTGGCTGTGGTCTCTCTCTGCTTTTCTTGAGTGCACTGTAATTGAGACCGCCGTAGAGGCTCATGATACGGGCCAGGTTTGCAGGTGAATTGTAAGGACTGCTGCCGTATTGAATCTGTCCATCGCCCGTTTCGTCGAGTTGTTCTTTGTAGAATCTCGTTAGAGACTCGAACGCAGTATCCGGATCCAACACCCGCTTCCCCTGCAACATTTCCGGCTCGTCTTTCACAACCTCATCCTCCGCGTTGTCTTCGTCCTGTCCATCCAGCCTCCTCGTAGGTGGTGCAAGTCGCGCCTTCCGCATCTTGTTCAGCTGCTCCGTGATTTTGGTAGGCCGAGGGAGCTGTACGCCGATATCCAGCGAGCTCCAAGAGCAATGGCCACACTGGAGAATATACGAATCCCTACCTGAAGTGACACTTTCACTATTGGGTGGTTTCAACAACCCGTCTTCTACATCGTTTGGGGGTGATTGCTGCTCCTGAGCGGCTATAGTCAAGGCAGCAGTACAGATGGGACACTGATAGCAACTACGTGAACATCTGCTCAATTCATCAGCATCTAGACTCATCAAATGAAGAATCGCAATGTGCGGGTTGGCTCACCAATCTTACCTGTTACTATCCCCTCTGACGACACTACTAGGTACTTCGAAAAGACATTGCGGGCAATACCAATTCACGATTTCCTCCTGCCAACACTTGGGACATCGGATGCAGTTGCATTCGTCACAGAACAGAAGATCATCGAGCGAGAAGAGAGAGTATCTTGAGAGTGGTTCGTGCGGATTGAACGATTGATCCGTTCGGTCGTCAGAAGCAGCACGCCGAAGCGTAGATATTGGCCGCTTAACAGGCGAGACACTCTGGCGCGATGCGCGTTTGGTAGGCGATGCAGGTCTGGCAGGAAGGTTCTCAAAGGTATTTGCGCCACCCACAGAATCGCAGGGACAAGCGTAATGGATAGAGGGTGCATGCAAATGCATGGTGCTTCGCGACAGTGTAAGTCACAAAGCTCGCAAAACTACCACAAAACCATCAGCTGTTGGATTTGGATAAGGCAATCGATCTGTCAAAAGGGGAAGGCGGTCAAGGCAGCAAAAGCACAGACCGCATCCATTGGGCCTGCCAAGACATCAACTCCGACATCTTGCGACCTGCGGCCAGCAACAAGTAGCTGGATTCGGAGGAAGAAGCACCATTCATACACTACGAACCTTCTCTCGTCAACATCCTCCACTATACACTCTTGAAACATGTCGTCCGGCTACGGCTTGAATGGAGGTACGCACCACAGCCCTTTGCGACACGCTGCGCGCTCAGAAGCAGGAAGAGGATGACAAGGTTGGAGGATCGGAAGGGATACTGCGTGCAAGATTGACGCGATTGCACGATACTCACACATGGATACAGGTCCTAGCCGCTGCTTCCCTTTTTGGCAGGAAGTTCTAGCGTGCTACGTTGTCAATACCTCCTCCCAAGACGACACTGGCAAGGCCAAGTGCAAGCCCGTCCTTGAGGACTATTACGAGTGCTTACACCATAGGAAAGAGGTCAGTAACCGCCAAGTAGGAATACAAAGGGGGCGAATCGTGCATTCGACTACGAGTCTATGCTCAGATACTGGAGTACGAAGCAAGGAAGACGATATGAATGCTAACACAGCGCGACCGCGCAGGGCGCCAAAATTACAGCTCTGCAAGCTGCATGCCGGAGGAAAGAGGTTGCTACATCTCGCGACGATGCGCCCAACGCTGGACAGATTCGGTCACTAGGGCTACTTGACGCGTCACCGGAGGAGAAGAACATCAATTAGATGAAACATGGCCGCCTAGTAGAGCAGAAAACTTATATGATGGGGACGCGGCGTCTGGACTGCATTTGTACATATATACGTCCCAATCAAAGCGCCTTATCTTAAAGAAAGGGCAGAAGTGGATGTTACTCAAAGAAGAACGAAGAGCATTGAAGTCAAGATACTGCTTGGATGCAGCCGGCCTCGTCTACCCTATATGCGGCCCACTTCTGGAATCGACTCCCGAGCCGGTCATACAGCACTTCAACCACGTTTGCTGTTTGCACCTGCTGGTTTCTCGCAATCCCTGTACTGATTTCGGACATCATCATAGTATCCTTAGCAGCTTGTGGCGCCAGATGTACCATCAAATGCAAGTCCACAATCCACTGCAATGTAACACCCAAGGCTGGCCGAAGCAGGCAAGAGGCGAAGATGGTAGGAGAGACTTCTGTCCCACGATTTCGCGGCAAGAGTGATGCAGTGCCGTTAATGACTATGCTGCACATGCTATGTGCCCGTGTGAGGTGAGCCAATGCTCGCATGAAGCTCGTAACAAGTGCTTGGCCTTCAAAAGCATTAGCTTTGACAAGCGGTACTGCAGGGGTGGCGATGTCGTCCACAAGGAGTAAATGCGGGCCATAGCTTCTAGCATGTGCAGACTTCTGTGGCGTTGTTACAAGTTGCGGATGCGATGTAGTTGGTGAGGCTACCAACACGTCTCCTTGCGAGTCAGTCTCCAGCAGCTCTTCATCATCCTGGCTGTCAGCGATGGTGCCGCGAGGTGGCGTTTGAGCTGCTGCTAGGTCTCCCGGTAAGCTTTCCGAAGCTTCGAGTTCAGAGCGTAGCTCCCCAAACGCCTCAGTCAAACCGATAAAATCGAAGACCTTCGTGATCCTGACCCTGTCGAGCACTTCCATTGCCTTAGTCTCGACCTCAACGCTCAACGTGTCAGCTGATCGTAGGACTTCAACTATCTTTTCGTATAGCGCTCGAACATCCAGGCTGAATGCAGTGTCAATAATCGTAGCCGTTGCTGCAGGGGATGAGGTGATGTGATGGGCAAGGAATGCTAGTACTAGATCTCTACCACTGCAGTCATCCGCAATGCTTAGACACGTAATGCCACATTCACCATAATTGAGACCGCCGTCAAGCATATCGTCAATGTTTTTGCTGCCAGTCGGAAGCCTTTGGTGAGCGTGTTGATGTGAAGCCTCCTGAACACTTGCATACAGGTCAGAAGCAAGGATAGGCTCAACTGCTATGTGGGGGTGGTGGTGCTCCATTTGAATTGACGGCCTCGTTCAAGGAAGAGTATTGAAGCTCACTCCAGCCAATGAGATTGTTTGGTTCAAACTCTGTCTGGCTCCTTTCCTCGTGCCTCCCAGCACCGCGCTCGTAGTCGGGCAGCAGCAAGTCAGTACGTTGCGTAACTGTATCGACTTCTCCTATCACAAGGCTATAATTATCTACCGGGAAGTGCTCGTGATGGAAGTCTGTCTGGTATCGCTTAAGCTCTGCGCCTTCGTCGATGATTTCTTCAGTGCTTGTGAAGTCTCGACTGATCCCATCGAACACCTCAGCCTGCACTTCACAGCTCGCGTACAGCAAGGCGCGACAGGCGCTTGTCATCTGACTCCTCAGTGCGCGTTTCTGCTCTGGGCTCAAGCTTTGGCTGTTGTCTGGGTCAAGCTGTACAACGACTCTGACCCATTCATCGCAACGCTCACCACCCGAGAAGAAATCGCCCTCGCTAATATCAATAAAGGCTACGTTGACGTCAGTACGAGGCGCACCAGTGATCTGGTTGTGGGCATCAGTCAGGCGGGTGGCAATCTGGCGTTTTTCGAAGCCGTTAAAAAGAGACGTGTGATGAATTGTGTAGAATGGCATCGCAATTATGAGAAAGATCCAGCAAAGCCGGACCGGGATTCGAGTTGATGTGTAAGTAAATATATACAGCAACAAGAGATCTAGGAAGCTAATTTTACAAGCTCAACTTGGAATATCGCGTCGCATGTCACTATGTACACGCATATTCGTGGCAAAAACTGCAAGGGTGATCATTTCTGGTCTTCTCTCATCCCGCGGCAATCCATTGAAACGCCGCAGGCTCATAGCGTACACAGAACTTTTAGACGGCATCTTCACACTGGTCATCTTTAACGGTATTATTGAAGATGGCGGGAAAGTCTACCACAACGATAATGATGTTAACAATAGAGATTGCAGCACGTGTTGAAGCAGTTAGTGTCGACGAACGAGCTCGAGGCTAGACGGATGGCCAGCTTCGATTTTCAACAGTATCTCCTCTATCGTAGTGTTACCATATGGCGTTCTAAAACACTGCCTTTGCTTTCATATTAATTACAGCAGTACCTAAATCATAAGCATTTTGCTTGTGCGCTCTTCGCAGAATCTGAAGCTAGCTTGCCCGTGGGACTTCTGCCACAGAAGTGAATATATTTACGTCGCGAAAAGGTTGGCGTGACTCGGGCTACACACTGATCTGAGATGGTTCATTGGCGTCGTTATGTTCCGCCTAAACCCACTATGTACTATTCCTGCAACTGCACCAATGATTCTAGTGGCATTGATCATGATTTGTCATAACGTAGAAGATTCATAACAAACGACAGAATTACGTGCAATGACTGTTCCGCCAACGAGTATCGATTGGTATGAATCTTGAACTGACGTTCCCTCAGTGACCGTCACTCCACCAGTTTAGAGGCGATATTAGCATGTTCGCTAAGCAATCGCAGCAGATCCGGCATGTGCTCGTCATTCTCAAGCTTCTTGTCCATCAACTCCATTTGCCCGTTCTCACCACGCTTCAGCGCCGTGAGCGGATTTACGTTGCCGATGCTGATCAAGATGCGGCACATTTCCAGATCTCCCAGACGCACAGCCGTACGTAAGGGATCTTGCTGCTCGCTCCAATTCTGAGGAGTTACATCGGCATCAGTGTGAGAGAGCAACGTTCTGGCTGACTCGTACCGCTTCTTAGGATCGGACGAACTCATAATGACGCGGACGAGGGCCGTGCGCCCTCGTTCGTCAGTCTGGTGCCTGCCTTCCGGTAAACGAGGGACTAGAAGGTGGAACATCACAGGGTTACAGGCCTCTGAGGCCAGATGCAGAACGTTCTCACCACGCAGGTTGAGGTATCGAAGATGTGCTTCAACGCCATCCTCGCCCAAAAGATACTCCACTATATCGACATGGTTGCCCAAAACAGCCTCCCCAATAGATTGGTGCGTAGATTCACGAGACGGCTGGGGGCCTTGCTCGCGTTGGATACCACCTAGTAACTGTGTCCTTAAACTTCCCCCGTGATGGGCTCTAGTCATCAAACGCCGGACTAAGGGTAGACAGCCCGCTCTGGCAGCCACGCACAAAAGTTCGTTAGCCCAGTGATCTTGAACCATGATGTCGAGAACGTGGTCAACCAGGTCAAATACTACGTCCCAATTATTGTGGCTTGTAGAAGGATGGCACCATTGTCTTACAACGAGTCGGAAGAAGTCGAGATTTCGAAGCTGGCAACCGAGTCTATCGTCTAGCATCATTATCTTGAGCTTACTCAGGTCACCCCATTGAAGGATCTGTTCAGCAGCCCTTGTGACTGAATGAGGGAGAAAGGTTTCCTTACTCAATGTGGAATTCTCAGACATATACTGAAGCATGGCCTCCGAGCCATAGAGTGCAGTGATGCTTAGTGGATCATACAGTATGCTGTCAAACAGAAACCTAGGTTCGATTGCACAGCCTGGACGGCGATTTTGCTGTATCCAGTTATGAAGCCGTGTCGAGCCTGCTTGGCATAGGTGCTCTATGTCATGCAAGCTTGGAAGGGATCCTGTCTTGACGGCACCAAAGTGGTCAGGCCAGTGGCATGATGCGTAGACAAAGAAGCCACCGAAGCCACGCTCAGTTGGATCGTAGTGGATCATGCTTTCCTCCCAAACCTCCCAAGTACAGTACGGATCGTACTCGACCGGTCCTGTGTTATCATCAAAGATATCGATTTCCTTGGGTAACTCGTCGATTGCCATCTGTTCTTCAGAGAATATATTGATCTGACCAATGTCGTCCAGCAAGAGATATCTGATACAAAGGTCTAATGCACAGGCCTCTAAGTGCTCGTTAGCCTGATCGATAAACGCTTGATTGAGTGCTATTCCGGAACGTGCATTATGGAGAGGAGGCAGGTTCGATTTGCAATCCTTGATTATGAACTCTTTCACCGATTGGTGTACGAGGCGAACTTGTACCTTCTTGACGTCGCCAAAATCGATGCGAGCAATGAACGGGTGAACAAGTCCTACAACTCTTTGAGGGTCGATTAGCTCAGCAAGAGCCGCAATAGTGGTAACATCCGGCCCAGCTATAGCCAAAGCAGCAGCCCATGCGAGTTCCAATATGCTAAGAGGTCTGCGGGCGACCGCGAGAAGCTTCAACGCAACACCAGTAATCTGTAGGTTTTCTGGATCATTCGAAGTGCATCGTGAAATTAAGGTTTCGTAGAGTTGCGAGAGCTGCGAAGGTAAAGGAAGCCCTTCCAGGAAAAGCCGCATTGGGCCAAGTGCTCTGATTTTGCGGACCTCAATCAGCTCGACGATCATCCTGGTCCATATAGCACTCCCACGCGCCAAGCAAGACAGCTTGTCAGCGATGATCGTCTTGACGTCGTTCGGTAGATGAGGAAGCTGTTTCGCAATTATTCGCTCAACGATGATGCGATCCCTACGAGGATCCGAAACTACATCGATTTTGGCTATTCCATCAAGCTGCTCCAAGATTTCCTCCTCTGGGCGGGTAGATAGCAAGGTCTTGAGTCTTGGATTACTCTGTGATACGGTTTTCATCAACTTGATGACGCTGTATTGTGAATCTCTATCGCATTCATCCAGGCCATCGATAACGATGAACACAGGACGATCAAGGGATTTTAGCACCTCTTGCAGGAACTCTTCGAGTCTCCTAATATCTGTCGCAGGATCGAAATTACCAGAAGCCTGAACTTGCTTGTACCATTGGTAAAATATTTTTTTCAGTCCAGGGAGCTGCCCAAGAAGCGCTAGAATCAGGGCGGACAGTATTTGGACGGCATTACCAGTCTCGCCATCTCGACAATAGTAATAGCAGATCTTGGGCTGAGGTAGTTGAGTCTTGTTCCTTCGGTCAAGCTCGTCCACAAGGAATGCTGTAGCAATGGTCTTCCCGCATCCCATTTCGCCAAGAAGAACCAGTTGACGGGATTCGGGGGCGCGATACCATTCGATAAAGGTAGGATTGGCCAGCAAGAAATCACAAGCCTGATCAGCGCGAAGTTCGCGTAAGTCTGCATGGTGTCTGCTTTGACGGCTCATCTTCTCAACCCCTAGCCACCTGGAAACTAGCTTAGGGTGAGCAATAGGTCAACCTGAATACTTGGCTAGGTGAGAACTTACTTTCACGATCGTAAAGCATGCCCTTGATGTCTTCAACGATTTCCCAAGTCGCCTTCTGGACAAGCTTTCGGAGGACATCCGCTTGTCTCAAGAAGTCCTGAATAATGCTCGGCAGGTGATCCTGCTCTAGAATAACCTTTACTACCAATTTCGCCCCTTTCCTAGTGAGTATCTCAAACGAGACTTTGTAGAACTCCAGGATTTTCTTGTAAACCGATACGAGTGCCTGTAAAATGTTAGACAAGCATAAAATTGCCCAGGATATAATACCTTGTGTATGTCGTTCTTGTTTGTTCTTTGGCCAAGTGTGTCACAATCGTCAATGTATGAGATTTGCTCAAGCATTTCGCCAATTTGCTTCGCAAACTCAAGATCGGCACTTGCGAAGCTGATAGCAATCTGTAGGAACGACACTTAGTACCTTCCATCCGATTGAGCCTGTATACAGGCAAAGCATAATCTTGCAGATAATGGAGCTCACCGCGGTCACGCCTCTGAGCACGCCGAAAACCGTTGTCACCGTTGGCTCACAACTTGTCAATGGACTAGCTAGATCCAATGCTAATTTGAACCTCTCGAGTGGTATTTGGATAGAATGCAGATGCCTGACCCCGCGCAGGAACGCTGATTCATTTGATGCCTCTTTATCCATCTCCTCAAGATCTCGGAACAGTTGTTCGACATGTTTACTTTTGAGAATGGCAACGTCTATGTCACTCCCTAAGCTGTCAACCGCTTCACGAAACGCAGCGCTCCACAAGTTCGGAGTGGTCACATCTCCAGCACCATCGTAAGATATGAATGCGTCGACAGATGTCCTATGAAGGCCGGACGCGCTGATAGCAATCTGTTGGCTTCGGCTTTGGACCTCGTCATCTCCAGAGTTGGTTGAAGTCGCTAAAACATCGCTCGCTGGATTGGCTGTGGGTGTCACAGACTGCGTACACGAAGCTGTGGTACTAAGCCTATTAGCAAAATCCTGTCGGTGAGCGGACGGTGCTTACTCAGTCACGAGATCTTGGTCTGATTGTGCTCGGGAACGTGATCGAGGTCTCGAGCCTTCTGAAGAGTGTCGAGATCTCAGTCTCATCCGGTTGAATCGCTCATAAAGCCTATGTCTGGATCTTCCATTCTGCGTCGATGAGGACGACATGTTAAAGCTCTTATGATTTCGTGTCGTCCCAAACGAATGAACGGCGATTTGGTTCCGATCAAGGGACCCTAATACGTCTACCGCCGCTAGGCAGAGCCCACGGGTGTTTAAATGAGCATTGGCGTGGCCTCTAGCGCTTAACTATAAGTAGTAGCTGGAGTATCTAGCCGCCGCCAAGAAGAACAACCCCGCCCATGCCCAGACCTTCGGGGGTATTGTACACCTTATCCTGAGCTGCTCACATAGGTGATGAGTAGCTTCGTCAGTATCTCCTGGCTCGAATGACTGCAACGAAGCCTTGCAGCAAGCATACAAAATTTCGTCCTGAGTTTACGACCATTGCCGCTTGCATCTTGTGGATCACTCTGTTTCTCACTACACACAGTACGCGAAAGCCGACGACTTCTACTCGCAGTGTAGCATACCTTCCGATCAGTTCTTCGTTACTGTATCGACATGAACCCTAAGCAGAAAGGTTATGAGGTGCTGTCGACTTTTTCAGCTTGCCTTGTAAGATTCGCGATGATATCTACAACAGAGTGCTTGTTATTCCATATCAACTCCACCTGTTCCAAGACACAACTTCTCGAGTTGAGACGTTCGCGCCCGAAAGACCTCGCGAGTGGCTTGCATTGCTCTATACCAACCGGCAGATGAGACGGGAGGCCAGTGCAATACTCTATAAGGTGAATATTTTCGACCTCATGGACACGACGCAGCAACCATTTGATCTTTTGAAAGACTTTCTCAATCAGGTCGGTCCTGTGAATGCGGGTTCGCTTTCTCACGTGTGCATTAGCCTCCCCGTTATAGAAGGCCAGCCAGGGAATTTTCAGCTTAGAGAAGACGGATCGCAGAACCTAAAACTTCTCCAGAAGCAATGCACTGGTCTAGCAACACTAGAATTTCACATCTACAGCAGCAGATCAAGCACTTTCCCTAAAGCTGACCAAGGCGACTTTAAGTTCGTCCAAAAGATGTTGAAATATCTGGAACTACAGCTGAAAGTCATTCCTTCACTGGAGAAGGTTATAATCAGAATATACGACCGAACTCTTCCCTCTCCAGTAATAGACATTATGAAGGGGTTTGGATGGATTGTCCTGCGCTAGAACAACCGCCAAAGATGATATGGGTGGCAGATAGTTGTATGCAGTAGCCATCCGCCATTTGAACAAGAGTTTGCAGCGCAAAGTCTTCTATGCAACGCCGTTTAGCCGTGACTTGCGTAAAGTCTGATCTTGGAAGTTTGCGTCGTTAAAATTCAAATGAGCTGGAATGGCCTCAGTCTTGATCATGATTGAATGATCTTCCACATAGGGAGTCCACGTAGGGAGTTTTGCTAATCCTCGTCAAGGTTCAACTATTTCTATAAACAATCATGCTATGTGATTAATTATTATCTCTTGATTGCTGGACTGACCGGAAGCTTTTGTCACGAATGCGAAGTGAATAGGCCAAGACACTGACTGCGCACAGCAACACTTTAGTGGTTGTAATGCTGTTTATGTTCTCCAGGGTGTCTTCACTAGCAAAAAGCAACTTCTTGTGGAAATGGGATAATTTCGCAGCGACTGCAAAGTTTAGCAAACGATCATACTTTCCAGGGATGAGTATGATTGGTGACACAGATTCGGTCGGATCTATACCTTGATGGTCTGACGACTTATTTTGTACTTTCGAATCCTTAGCCAGTGGTCATGACACACATTCAATAACCTTAGATGTCGGTATAAACATTGGGACTATGTTGTGATATCTGTCAAGTCTATGTCCAGACTTCGTGCTGTAGGTCAATGTGGGTTCGTTCCGTCGGCGGCGACCTTAGACTCAATAGCCACCGATATATCTCAAACTTGCACGATTTTGACTGTCAGAAATGACTGGCGAACGAGCGCCATGCTGTACGTTTACTGCCACTCAGATTCCTTGGTGCTGGTGAATGTTAGCATGAATCTATGCCTGACCTTAGTACGAACGCTGTGTAGGCATTCCACGTTCAATCCAACATCTTCACGATCCTGGCCTTCATTCACATCATCTCATAAAGTTCGTTTATTCACCCGCTCGCTGCTGAGCTACGACAGTGATGCATTTACTTTGAAGGACCAACACCTGTTTGCATCACTGTGAAGTCGCTTACAGCGGAAGCAGCCTCCGTCCTAGTCGCACCGATTATGGCGCTTCGACTAGGATGGTGGTGGCATAGCGAACGCATGCAAAGTACCAAAATCCAACTGATGGCGAGCCGAAGAGGGTTGTGTTTTCTCTCAGCAGCTTTCCACTCATTCCCGAAGACTCTGTTATGAGCATATTCTCTTGCCCCTGATCTAGTCATCTCAGGATCAGCTTTCAGCTCGTAAAGTAGATTGTCTTCGAACTTGCGAATATCGCTCGTCATGATGCCTCGACCCATAGGCAACTCAGGCAATGAGAGGGCACATAAGGGGGCACTAGGCGCAAGCATCTAAAGCACTGTTTCCCACGACATCAGTGGGGAAGCTGCTGACTTCTAGAAAGTTGGTCTAGATGGTATGTGAGTTTGTCTATCAACTGTATCAAGACAGTAGCGATAACTCATAAGGAGAGTTTGTTCCTGACCTCAAGAATCTTGGTCAACTTTACGACTGCAAGACTTCACGAAGAGTCTTGGCGCGCAGAGTAGACAGCGAGATGAGTAGCACTTCGCAATTCTGGACGCACACCAAGCCTATGACCCTAGGCCTCTCTCTGGAGGCATTTTAGCATCACGAAGGCTATGCTCAAAAAGAGCAATCTTGAACCGGCCAATGATGGGCTGGAAAATCGGCATGGTCAGGGTGCTTCTTGTCATCTTAACCCCAGCGCCCATGGTGTACTGTGTCCTTCGCGAGTCATGTAGGTGAGCCGTGCGCAAGCTTAACGCGGTTCACGTCAGCCTGAGATCTAGCAGGCGCGTTCTCTGCATCGGGTGCTTTGCGACCGCGAGCCTGCGTTCACAACTCGCTATATGTAACCACCTGCGCCTTCATGTTGGTACATGGCCATTCTAGATAACAACAAGAGAAGTCTATTGTGCCCAAAGGACTTCAAGTTATCCCTTCCAACATCGCACGCACTGCCCTGCGAAGACACCATCGTAGCATCAAAACAGTCACACATAGAGGCAGAATACATGCAACCGTGTCAGATCGCCAAACATGGCCACCGACTCGCTGTCGAACGATGACTTTCGTAGTCTATCGCGCCAGCCACCACAAGATCCTGACATTCAGAACACCCTGTCCGACTTCCTTACGTACACCGAGCACTTCCCTTCGCACCTAACACGAGCCTTGACGCTCATTGGCCAGCAACGTGCAAAGTCAGAACAGAGTTTCAGACAAATCCATAGAGCAACTACCCAGTATGCTTTGCTGCCAAGTCTTCCGGCAAACGAGCGCGCTTCCCCCACCTCCATACGACGAGCTATCAGTTATGCGCTGGAAGAAGCAGAACGAGCATGTAGGATGGCAGTGGAGGAGTCGGTCAGACTTGACGATATGGCCCGGAAAGAGTCGCAGAGACTTGACTCCGTCACTGAGAAACTTAAGGCTCAACCTATGCCTCCCTCACGAGATCCCACACCAGAGCAGACCGCTCTTACTTCTCCAAACCTCAAACGAGAGGATCGCTTAAGCGCAAGGGGAACAGAGGAGAAGACACCAAGAAACAGACACAACAAGGCAGAGAGCAAGCTACGGGGGAGAAGAATCATGGTGCCAGGTGAAGTGCTCCCTCCGCCCGACCCTAACGCGCCAGTGGAGGTTGTTTCACCTTGGAGTTCACCACGGGCTTCTCCCCCGCTAGAGCAACCACCTGCGTCAGGCAGGAAGGCAACGCCCAGACCAAGGTCACGCACACCAAAGTTGCCGAAGTCAGAGAAGAGAGATCGAAAAGACCGGGACAGGGACAGGGACAAGGAGAAGAAGCCTCGCTTATCGCGTCAGCCAGGCCAACCTGGGACGAACGCTCATTCAGCAGTTGCTGGAATAAGCACATCGAATGCGCTCCTCGCGCTGACACCACCTCCGGATAGCGCTTTGAATGGCAGCAAATGGTTGCCATGGATGAAACTGACGGAGTGGGAGATGGCCAAGTTACGCAAGCGGATGAAGAAGAATGCTATATGGGTGCCATCTCACACTATGGTTCGGCGTGAGCTCAAAAACCTTGGTCGTGGAGTAGCTGGCAAGGAAGCCGCAAAGAAAGCTGCAGATGAAGGCGGACCGTCATTCGTTGACGAGGCTAACGAAGCTGACCCTACGAAGATAGTTGTGTCTGGTGAGGAAAGCAACGAGGCAAGCAACATCCTTGCCAACGAGTATGGGATTGGCGAAGACGAAACTGGTGGAGGCGCTGACGAAGATGAAGAGTTGATCAATCGAGGTATGAGGTTGAACGAGGCCAAAAAGCTCAAGAGGATACGCATGCTCGAGGAGCAAGCATTGCAGCAGCAGCTGGCTGCAGAGCAAGGCATTGATTTACCGACATCAATTTCAGACTCAAAAAACACTGAAGCCGATGGAAAGAGAAAAAGAAAGAGAGACTCGAGCCCCAAAGTCAAAGATGCAGATGTCAACGCAAGTCAAGCCCCCCAGAAAAAGTTGAAGATCATGGCGCCCAGTACGTCCGCAGCAAGCCAAAAGGTCCCCTTGGCCCTTACAGCTGCCAGTGTCCGCAAGGCTGCTACGCCACCGCCAGCTTCGACAACAGGAAGGAAGCCAACTATCATCCTTAAATCCAGCATGAAGGCAGTTAGTGAAGAGCCACCCTCTAGGCGCACAGGCCTCAGACGCGGCAGCAACGCTTCCCTCCCCGGGGCCGCCGCCAGCACAACACTCCCCTCGCCAGTCAGAGCTCTACCCACAGGCCGTCGCAGCCGACGCCCCGCACCTGGCCTCGTCACTGCTGGCGACGGTGAAAGTGCGAAAGTGTCCTCTAGTAAACGCAAAGCTGCGCCACGGAAGAAAGCACAACAGCAGCAGCAACAGCAGCAACTTGCTTCGTCTTCATCGACTGCTCTGAGCAGCCAGGTTTCCAAGCTTCCTCACCTCGATGGTACGGAGGAGCCAGAGCCTATCGATCCTAATGAGCCTCGTTACTGTGTCTGTGGGGATGTCAGTTGGGGCACTATGATAGCCTGCGATAACGAAGACAACTGCGAGAAGGAGTGGTTCCATTTGTCTTGCGTCAACCTTGACGACCTTCCTCCCAGGAGGACAAAGTGGTACTGTCCCGACTGCAGGAAGAAACTAAAGCTCGGTATCAACACCAACGGACTAGTTGGGAGGAATATAGGTGGTTCAACTACAGTGGTTAAGTAGGTCTCTTGAAATTGGCCGTTTCCCGATGTTGTACGATATGATAGCACGTGAAAGTAGTGATCACGTAGAGTTGTACCATTTACAGTTGTCAGAATACTTCGAGTGAGAAACAGGGCAGCGTAAAACTGCACTAAGTACAATCTTGGTTTGAATTTGCGCTAATGTCATCAATAGTGTCTCAATGATGACTTCGATTAAATTTAAAGATAGCCATATGCAACCCTGCGCCACTTGTGTTGCGCGTAGGCAAATACCTGCTGTTACAAGCCATCACTGGAAGCTGATGATTCGGCGTGGCTTGATGCTAACGCCGCTAGGGTGAGACTTCCATTCAAATCTAAGATAGCAAAAGTTATAGCGTAGCCTCTGCACAGTCAATGAACTGCCTCTGGTATTAGCCACGCTTGAGCATCTTAGTTCGGGTGCCAGCTTCGTCCATCTACTTTATACGTGGGTGTACGATTTCCATCCACGGTTGAACAACGCAGAAAAGTCTCTTTATAACTTTTTATCTCCTCTAGACCATCATGAGTCGATCTTCAAAGTATTGTGGGGTGCTGGTCCGATGGGTCTCTCTCTATCATGAGAGCTATCCGTGATTGGTGTCTTAGTCCTCTTCTCAGAGCGAGATGGAGCCCCTGAGTCGCCCTCGAAGACCGGACTCTTCAGCCTTCGCGGCATTCACACTCATCCGGCTGAGGCGTTCTGCCATTAAATTCCATTGCACAGTCTATCCAACAAAAGCGAGCGTTCTCAACTTTCCCTGAAGCCGCTAGGCGCTCAGCTAGCTGGACGTTTTGCAGACATGATGTTCGGTGCCAAGGAGATCTATCTCTCGTATTGGATGTACTGCTTATCAGGCCCATCGATGCGCCGTCGGCCAACTTTTTTGCGCAAGTTGAGACCGCGCCGTTGAAGCATGCGCGGACACTTGACGTTCCGACTCTCAGGGATATGGAAGTCTTAAGACTGTCTGAAGACGGCGATGTGATCAAGGTATGGGCTGAATACCAGCACTTCGAACCGTGATAGCTTATACGAATTTTAGGTCTGGCGTGATAGGGGCGCGCTTACTCGTGTTCATGATCAGAGTCCGCTTCTGCATCTTGTTCAAAGTCATAAGCTTCCTCACACATGGCTCTCTCCTCACTGTCACCTTCTTCTCTATAATCATTGCCATTGTCTTCGTGTCCGCTATCTTCATGTCCACTGTCTTCGTATCCATTGTCTTCGTATTCATTGTCTTCGTCGTCTTCGTGTCCATCGTCGCTGTTTCCACCATCATCGTCATGGTCATCTACGTGATTTTCTCCGGACCCCATCTCCTCATCTGATGCGTTGAGTAATTCGAGATCAAGCTGCCGGTTTTCTTCGAGACGTCTATTGAGCTCTGCAATCTCCAAACGCTGCTGTGTCTCCGACTGGTGTGACTGGTTGCGTTGAGCTGTAACCATGGCGAGCTCTGTTCGAAGGTCTCTTATCTGAGTCCGTTGCTTGTCAGCTCTGTCCGCAAACTCTCGCAGCTCTTCTCCCTTGCACATTGAATCTTCATTAACCTCTTCGATCTGATCACGAGCTCGCTTGATTTGCTCTTGAAGTAGTGAGATCTGTCTCTTCAACTTCTTTTTTCCCTCTTCCATCTTGGCCTCAAGCTTGAAAACTTGGGTGGTCTTGTCGCCCAGCGCTTTGTTGAGCACCGTGATCTTGTTCTCGAACGTCTCTGTTGATTGCTCTCGAAAGCTCTTCTCAGGCTGTTGAGTCTGCTGGTAGTGCTTCCTCGGCTCTTCCATCTTCTTCTCGTACGCCTTCTCGGCGTCTTGTATAAGCATGGTTCTCTCAATAGACGCTTGTTCAGCAAAGTTCCGCAGTTGTTCTTCTGCAGCACGGAGCTGGAGCCGCAGCTCAGTTAACAGAGCTGTGCTATTGTTGACTAAGTCTGCTTTCTCCTTCACCTGGTCCTGCAAAGACTCAGCTTCCCTCCTCCAGGTAGCGGCAGCGCTATTGGCAGTGTTCTTGACAGCTTCAGAGGTCTCAAGCTCAGATCGCACTTCACCTAGCAGAGCAGAGGCAGCTTTCCATGCCATCTCTGAGGCAGCTTTGACCTTAGTCTCAGCCGCTTTATTGATGGCATGAATTTCTGCATCATGCTCTGCAATCTCGGCGTCTCGCGCTTTCTGAGCATCAGCGGCAGCCTCTTGTAGCATATGTGCCTGTGCCTCACACCTGGAGCAGGGATGCTGATCTTGCCGGTCGGCCATGCTCTGGGCAGCTTCGGCTTTCACCTCTGCGATTTTCTGGTTGGTGGCGGCAAGCTGGGCTTTAAGTGCACTTATCTTTCTATTGCTGTCAGCCTCCACCAAGTCGTGCATATCACGGTCGCTATTATGCTGGCTCATGAATTGACAAAGGAAGGCGTTCTCAACAAACAGCCTGTTTATTTTTTTTTTTTTTTGAGCAGCTGGTCACGTAGGCCAAGCAACTTATTTTCACCGTTCTCGAGCTCCTTTATCCGTTTATCACGAGTTTTCTCCCCGAAATTGAGGATGTCGATCTCGTCGCGAAGTACGCAGATCTTACTGCGGAGCCTCTCGATCATTTCCTGGTTGTCCTTGCAGTGAAATGGAGATGGAGATAGTAGACACGCCAGTATGAAGATGAGCAGCAGGTCAAGGAAGATGTGAAAGATGAGGTTGTCGAGCCTCTTAGCAATAGCATGCATAGCACTTGCCGTGATGGTCGTAATATCCGAGAAAGTAGTACTTGGATCCATGATCGCCATATTATCGTTTGAGTAGCTTGTGCAAAAGCCAAGATGTACTGTAGACTCAATGAAGTGTCCCTCGCTAATAGTGTAGTGGTGAGCAAGGTCAGAGGAGTTGTGATGAGTACGAAAGCGAGTTCAACAGGTTTGTTTTGTCAGTAGTCCCCTGTTTGAAATGACTTTATGTTATTATGAAGCTGTTGCTATTGTCAGGGGTAGATGGGATTCTGACTGAAACCTTGGCATCATCAAACGGGAAAGAGCGACGCGCGCTTGGTTTAAGCAGTAAAGAACTAAGAATGAACGACTTGAGTGATTCGATTTCTCTATTCTCAATTTCAGTTTCAACCTCTAGACTGACTGAGTGAACTGCCGTTGATATCCTTCATTTACTTTCGGTGTCGGAAAGGTTCAGTACCACGTCAATGAGAACAATAGCTATTACTGACGTCCGGAGACAATCTAAACGTGTTTTCAACACAAGGCGCTTCTTCCTTGCCCAGCTCATTCTATTCAGTATTCAAAAATATCCAGCTAAACAGCATCAAACGAATCGTTTCACGACAGCTCAGGCAAATCTGAGAAGAGAATCGCATGATACGCGGAAAGGTATGAAGTTGTGTAATGCTTAAAACGATGCCATAGCGAAAGTTGGCACATTGGTTCTATGAGAGCTACGCTGGGTCGTCTTACTTTCTCTTCAAACATTAAGTTGCCTTGAGAACGACTTCAGCCATTTGTGATAGCACACACATAAGATACCGTAGGTGTATAAGTGACGTCTGCACGGAAAATATCTTGGGCCATCATTATAGTCGCATTCACTACAAGTTATGATATTTCTTCCCATATCATACAGCATCTTCGATATCCGGGTTGAACAAGGTCCCGCGTTTCCTCATCCGTGACCATTTTTGCAACGTGTTCTGGCCCAAGTTCTTCGGCTTCCACTTCTACGAAACCGAATTTGCTGTACCAAGGTCCGGTCCATAATACATCAGGATAGGTAGTGAGAGTGATACGCGCACTCTCACCCTTACTGGCCGCCTCTCTGCGACCATAGTCTTTGACGACTTGTAGCAACAGACCACCTACACCTTGCCGGTGATAGTCACTTGAGACAGAGATCTCAGCAAGGTATGGACGGCTGTCCTTTGGATGGCATGCGGCGAACCCAACAGCCTCATTCTGCTTGAGGATATCCTTGGCGAGAAAAATGCAGCCCTCGTCTAACCACGACTGCACTGTCGATTCGGCAAGTGCTGTTCCATCTACAAGGTGGGCCAACGCTGGTATTTGCCCATATCTAGTAGTGGCAGAGCGCTCTATGGTACATATCTGAGGGATGTCGTCTGATGTTGCAATATCGACACGAAATTGAGGGTTGACGGAACCCATGTCTGATTTTATCTTGATAGCTTTATTCGAACAAGGTTGTTTCTAAGCAGAGACAAGGCTTGAAGGCGATTCAACTTGGTGTGTGTTCTCAAGTGCGTCGAACGCTACGCAGGATGAGTCATGGTGTGAAGTGCTGCGGGTTCGGAAAAACTTCGGAGAAGCGCTGAAAGATTTTTGGAAGTCTGGGTTGTCAATATCATGTCTACCCAGGCGCATCCAAATCTACAAACAACACGAAGCCATTATCAATCAGGCGAGGTTGTATGGAGAGCTGCTCAATTCACTGTATATACTGAGTGTTCAACATATTCGTATAAGTAGAAGTAGCAAGCTAGAGTCCATCGTGGGAGAACAATCAATGCTTACTACTGGTTGTAGGTGTGAGGGGAATCACTTTTGCTAACACGATCTCGCATTGCGTTACCAGCACACACTGATCATTCAGTGACAGTTATGCGTTTAGTGGAGATCGTAGTGTTTCTAGCATAGCCATGAAAATTCTCTTTGCTGCCCTCAGGCTTGCTTTATGCTGTATTGTTTGCAAGTGCTTTCTTTGTAGATAAGGGAGAGCTAAAGACCACTCTCGCATAGAAGATGATGGTGGAGAGTAGTCTAAGTGAAGCTGGTGACTGAAGAGCAATTCCTGGCCCCATTCACTGATAAGACAAAGAAGGCTGTCTCGAGTGGACAAATCATTGTAACACTTTGCTCAAGACTGAATTTCCTTTCTTGACTTTTGGCTTCCAAAGACTTAATAATATTGTTCTATCTCCAAACATCTTCCAAAGTATTTTCCAATCTATCAAGTAGTATGATCATCACCCACCGTTGTAGTGTCAACTTGAATTTCTCTTTCCACAACTAGATATCTGGAGCGGACTCTGCAGCCGAAATATTCGTGGACTTGACTCCGTGAGTACGTTGGTCGAGCTCAAACTGCGTGCCGCCAAGCCTGAACCAGGTGGCTGGGGTACTCCTTTTCACGGCCACTCCCATTTGTAAATCCCTTCCCGGCCTGGCGGAATCCCTACGTGCCGGAGAGTAGATCTGAGACCGCACATTGCCAATAGAATAGCTATTGCAAGTTAGTCTCTATTTTGCTCGAAAAGGCATTCATCGACCGTTGAGATGCTTAAAAAGCTATCCCGCTCATTTTTGTCATTGCGCGATGTTTCTAGAGCAATATACATGGGAGAACAGCCTCGTCGACGCTCTCTCTGTTCAACTACTCTGACTTCGAGCTCTCTGCATAACACGGCTCCAGCCCCATATAGCGGGCGCAAAACGTAGGAGATCATAAACACAGGCTACTCCTTTAACGAGAAGCTTTCCGTCATACTAATATAGTAGGCTGCGACATGGTTGTAGGGTTGAGCATATGATCACGGCTGTTGCCAAAGCGCCGCGAGCTGGAAAGCTCGATGGTTATAGCCGCAGCAGCCGATCAGAGCTGTCTTGGCCAGGGCCCACTAGATCTTTATCAGCAGCACGCGAGTCAAGCTAAGATGTACAGTATTTGCCGGTCGACATCACGTGCTACAGTTCGTGCCTATATCATCGAAACACGCGTTGCAATACAATAGCTGCAGATCAATGCTTATATTAGCGGCGCCGAAGCTTTTGCAACCACATCCAGATTGCGATAGCAGCGATAGAGCCTCCGAGAAGGGCAGAAGCAGGTAGAACTGGCAAAGGTCCAGTTTTGCACAGCTTAACACTGCTCAGGCGTGAGGTAGCTCGAGAATCTTTGTCCTTATTCGACCTCATGGCTGCGAGATTCGATATTACTGTCTGAGTGCTTGGGTGCTGGAGGCCGTAAGATCTCTTAAATCCTTCAACCGCCTCTGCCTGTAGTTCCTCTGCCTCCTTCCATCGTCCCTGCTTCCAAAACGTTGATGCGAGGTTCGCCATGCTCGTCAGCGTGTCTGGATGATCCGCTCCTAGCGCCGTCCTAGAAGTCTCCATCACCTTCACCTGTAGCTCTTCGGCCTCCTTCCATCGTCCTTGCTTCCAAAACGTCGATGCGAGGTTTGCCATGCTGCTCAGCGTAGATGGATGCTCCACTCCTAGCAACGTCCTTCTTGTCTCCATCACCTTCACCTCTAGCTCTTCGGCCTCCTTCCATCGTCCCTGATTCCAAAACGTCGATGCGAGGTTCGCCATGCTGCTCAGCGTGTCTGGATGCTCTGCTCCTAGCACCGTCCTTGAAGTCTCTACCACCTTCACGAATAGCTCTTCGGCCTCCTTCCATCGTCCCTGATTCCAAAACGTCGATGCGAGGTTGGCCATGCTCGTCAGCGTATCTGGATGCTCCGCTCCTAGCACCGTCCTTCTTGTCTCCATCACCTTCATCTCTAGCTCTTCGGCCCCCTTCCACTGTCCTTTCATTCTATATGCTTCTGCTACTATTGACATACTTCTTAGTGTCGTTTCATCCCCTTCGCCAAGCTGTTGCTGTGTAACTTCCATCGAACATCTCCCTATAGTGTGTGCATCCGTGAAGCTGCCTTGCTCTAATGCGTACCAAGCTGAGTTGTGCATCACAGTTGCCCACTCTAGCAATGCGCCTTTCTTTGTAGGTTTGTGATCCATTACGCACTTTGCGTGCGGAAAAAGTGTATGACAGACCGCCCAGTTCTCAAAACGCCCAATAGGGAAAGAGACGTATAGGCGATGAACAAATTGCTCGAAAAATTCCACCAATCTGCCTTGATCTTGAAGCCACAATTGCGTCGCATCTTGCACTAGCCTATGCATTTCCCAAGTCTCTACGTTTGTAGTGGTCGAGATGAAGGAGAGGTTGCGGAGTGTCACGATATCTTCTTCAAAGTCCGATACTGTGCTAGCGGAATCCGCTCCTTCAATATCTGCACGTATCAGGCTCTCTGGAATAGCAAGCCGGTCGCAGAAGCTCATCAACGACAGCAGATCGGCTGCAGATTTCCTTGTGCTGTAGACATGCTCAAACGAGATCTGCCATGTTAGAATGATCGAGTTGCTTGCCTCTGGGTCCCGGTCAAGAACTGAGATCTTGTTACGTAGCAGACTTGTCCGTGACACACGGCTCTGCTCCAACTCCTCGAGGTACTGCTGTATCGAGCATCGCGGTTCTTTTTCTTGGATATACGCTGCTGCTTGAGTAATGGCTAACGGCATGCAGTCGAGCGCTATTGCAAGCTGCCGCCCGTCTGCTTGGCTGCCCAGCTCATCCAGCTTTTTATGAACTAGCTCCTCTGCTTCGTCTTTATCCATTGGCTGAACATGGATGATCTCTTTCCTATTGACAAGCTTAAGCGCCTCGTGCTTGCTTCGTGAGGTGATCAACACCGATCCATGGTCGCAGGAAGGTATGCAGTCAATCCGATGTTGGAAAGTCTGTGTCTTAGCTAATGTCGCGAGCGACTCGTGCAGGAACCCTACATCGTCTGCATTGTCGAGCACCACAAGCCAACTTCCTTTGTTTTTGTCACGCAGCCAGTTCCGAAGAAGTCGTAGGTGATCTGCCTTCGGCTCGTCCCTTCCATGTATGCGAAGCTGATCGACGACAGAGCGGACACTCTGCTCGAAGCGCGCCGCATTGCTTGCGTGGATCCAGAGCACCCATGTCTCTGGCGACTGCCGCCGTAGCCAGCGCGCATACTCAATTGCAAGCTGTGACTTCCTATGCACCTGTCAGCACCGCCTTGATCGCACATCTACACATCTCCTACCCAACTCCGCCAAGCCCCACAAGTGCAGCTCTGCCTGCTGGCGCCGATAGCCTCTTACGGATTTGATCAGTCAATGTCGCGCGCTCGACAAAGTCTGGATCGCGTCGAAATGGTACGTTGGATAACGGTTCTGGCGGTGTCTCGGGCCGTTCTAGGATCGCGCCGTTGTCAGCATTTTTGACACTCATCGACTAGTGGAGCCAGCTTACCTGACTCGTACTTGGCATTTATCGTATAATGGACTTGTCCGGAGTTGTCTCCTATCTGCATTCCACGATGATTGTATCCGAAGTGCATTTCTCCTCGTGATTGCGCCATGTCGCTGACCAGTATAAATCGCTCTTGTATAGCGAGAACATGAAGGTGTTTCGACCTGCAGCTTGCGGCCTCAGCAGCATCTCCTCCAACCGCACGGACCTCTTCGGCCCCAGCCTGATTGCTGGCTGCTATGCTATTTGAAGAATGAAATGAAGTGCTACCCTTTACAACGGTGTACCTCTGCGCTGCTCTCACGAGTCGCTCCTATCTACATATGGCGGAACTACTCGGCATCTCTTCCGGCATTGTCGGCCTTGTCGTACCTGCGCTACATGGCGCCCGGCTCCTTCTAACCGACATCCAGAAGATCATTGATGCCCCAGGAGCAATCAAGCGACTGGGAGAAGATGTGGACTCAGTCCGCGCCAATCTGGCTCTACTCCAGAATATCGAAGAGTCTGCGTGGGCTTCCTTAGGAACTGTAGTTGTCGATCACTCGAAGGGTACGATTACAAATTGCGAGCTAGCGTGCGACACGATCCGTGGCGACATCCAACGATGGACTAAACGATCACAGGGAGGGAAGCTGTCTTGGCAGGATCGGGTCACCGTCGGGTTCTTCAAAGAACATCACCTTGAAGCGGCCTGCGGTCAGATGCAGACCTATAAGATGACTTTAAGTTCACTTGTTGGGACGGCCACATTGTGCGTCACAACTTCAGACCCCATTCATAGACCGCATGCTGACTGGACATGTGCAGATATAGCTCCATGCGCAATGCGCATTTAACGGAAGAGATCCGCGACAGGATGACCTCACAGCAGACTTGCACCGAATCAGCTGTCAAGAGCTCGCAGACACGGGTCGCAGTGGTGCAGCGGACCTTGGCGGAGGTACAGTCCAGTTCATCTAAGAGTTCTACGGGTGAAGAAGACACAGACGTAGAAACAGCCGTTATGCAGGTTGAAGCGCTCATAGAGGTGCTTAAGTCTTCGCAAACGTTACTTAACGAGCTGTTGCTGAAGTCTCAGACGGCGGAGGTCGAAAAGGTTTGCGCAGCAAGCGCGCCAACAAAGATGTATTTTGGCAAGAACGATGGGGGCATGCAGACGGGTATCAATCACGGGTCTATTACATGGAACAGCGGCAGATGATGCCTTAGCAAAGTGACCGACGATGGCTGAAGCTCAGCATCCATATCTTCTTGCAACGAACCTCTACCCCACATCCAGCAGAGGGTAGCAATCTACAAGTTACGGCTTCAACATGCTCGACTGTCTAGAAAGCTTAAAGAGCTGATGCTTAGATATCACGCTGCAGTAACCTTGTTCAGGTTGAGGACATGGCAGTACTGCGCTAGCCCCATCGCCTCTATCTCTCGCTCCGATTCCATGACCTCTTCATCAACAACACTCAGCATTCTAGCAGTTGGTGCTCTAAACTCCTAGCTCGGCTGCTTGTGTTGAGTCTTTCTAGCTTCCTTCTCGCTACGCTTTCTCTGTGCTTCGACGAGATCATTGTACGACATCACTTTCGCCCTTCCTACTACTGTCCCTCTAGTGGAGTCTCGTATAGACTTCTTGTTATTCTGCTCAAACAAGAGCTTATTCTCATCGAACAAAAGGGCTCGATCGGCAAACAACTTCTCAACCGCATTTGCCATCTTCTGAAGATACAGTTTTGACTAAGTGTCGTCTACTTCAAGGCTGTCCTCTAACTTACAGCGTATTTCGTTAAAGCTCATCGTAGTGGTTGGAGTACGTGGAATCTAACCAGGCATTAGAGGCGCTTGGTTTACAGGAACGTGGTTAGCTTTGTTGTCGTCTGTGCTTAGCGCTACCGCTAGCTGTTCCATGTCTTTAAGAACTCGATCAGGACTGAATGGAAAGAGACCAGCTTTAGACCAGCTAGCACGTATGTTCCGCGCTGTAAATGCAACCTGCCGTGCTTTACTGTACAACAACGTGAAATGCTGCTTGCTAATAGTGTTTGCGCCACCACGATACAAGCGCTCCACCTGCTCGCGGTATGCCGTTTTCAACGGTCCGAACACGCCGATATCACACGATTAAAGCTTATGCGAGGTATGGGATGGCAATCTACAGGGGATGATATTGTTCTAGAAGCAGTATGCTAAGACTTCGAGTGACTCGTGTGTTCCAAACCCATCACTAATTAGAAGTCGAGGTTTGTCCTTAGCCCGAGCTTTTGTGAGAGGATCGAAAACGTGTTAAACCTAGTACAGGCTAATGGCACTGTCTATATACCCAGACTTAGAGCAAGCGAAATGCCATCTAGGCGTAGGATGAGCAGTCCACGTGCTGCGGTGTGTAGTAGCTAGCCATATGATAAGGGGATCTAGATACCTACCATTAGCTAAGATGCACTCGACTGCTGTTATTAGCGTCCGCTGCACACAAGAAGGTCTTACTGCTCGAACTTCTTTACTGTTTACTAGGGCTTTTATAGAGCCCAGAACACTAAGCAGGACGCCTGTTTCGTCCATGTTATATACATTCTCTTAAAGGATGTCTGAATTGTCCAGCTCTTTACTAATCACGTCGAACTACTCTAATACCTTTTCATATATGTTCTACTCATGTCTATTGCGATCAATAGCTTTTGACCGACGAGCTTTCAATTCTAGATAGCGCTTGTAGAAACCTTGAGGCCAGTTCTTCCTAGGAGGAGGTACGTTATCAGGCGTAGACGTTTGGAACGTGGAACATCGCTGGCGGCGGATACATTACGCGAGAGTACGTAGACTCTTGACTGTAAGAGGTTCATACTTATGCGCCTTGCGAAGCATGTACTTAGCAAGAGCCTTTTCCTCTTGTAGTGACAAATACTGCTGCTTTGCAGCCTTGTCCTTCCATGACGGGCGACCATGGAGACGATACCATTTCGTAGTGCGGGGAAGGTCATTCACCTCTGCAGGAATCTTTACATCCATCTGCAACAAGCTATGATGATGCTAAGTTACTGTGTTCTAATGGCGAACATGTTTATAGGCATAGGATGTAGGATAGACGACGAGGACAAGAATGACTCATACTGTGCTAAATATAGTAGCATATGCTCTCTGTATGCAGGTACGAGTTTATGAATGACTCGCGGAAAGCTGACATCAGCTGTATTGCGCTAACTGGTTTGGATTGCTTCGGCTATTGCGGCCACGTGGGGTCAGCTGTCAGCCTCTCAGATGTCTTGGCAGGTACTCTTCATTGCGTACTCGACCCTGCATTAGCGGCAAGCACATCTTGAACGATACAAACATATAGTTTCGGCTGTAGAAACAGACCCTCTAAAGGCCTCAGCGAACTCTGTGGGTGGTAAGATCAATATTGCGTGTTACAGACCCAATTGTTGAGATTTGAAGAGGAAAGAAGCCAACGCACCGTAAGGATTTGCACGGCGAAGTGTTAACATACGTTGGTGGAGCAAGCTTGAAAACGTGCGGGATACACTCAGGAATAGATAAGAATGGTGATGTATTTCAATTTAGTGTTGTGCTTGTAATGTTGCTAGAGATATGCGATGTTGAACCATGAAGTACCTATTCCTTGTTCCGCTACGCAGGGTGTCCGCGAGACAGGGATGGGGGTTGCTTTTCCGACCGTTAAGTCAATCACAGCGAAGTGTATGGACCTCTACTCAGCGTTCAGCTTCTTTTCGATTTTGTAGCTGACACTCTCTCAAGACATCAAGTCCGCCTACGCCAACCCCAAGATGAACGCCCAGCACTCCGTCCTCTGGCTTGTTCAAAAGGTTCTGGGTCCAGATCCAGCAGCTGCACCACCAACGACCGACAGTCATCCATGGCTGTTTACGCCGGCGCCACCACCAACACAGTCGATCCCTCAACTAGACTTGCCACCTTTACCAACTCCCTCTTTCACGTCTACCCACGGCATTTCTTCCTCGGCCCCTGTACAGATCAGTCACTTCGATGCTATTGAGAGGCCTGCTCCAAAAGCCCTCATCGTCTTCACCGCTGTATTTCTCCTTGTTGCACCTTTGCCACGCTCGCCCAGGCCAATCACAGATAACGAAATTTTTGAATTTTCTGTGGTCACATCGATTGAGACCGTACCGACCGACCCTCTTACTCTCAATGACGACAGGCTGGGTATGTCTGAGATCGTCTCAGAGGAAACCGTACCCGTCGAGCTTATGTCGCAATCTGATCCTGTTCTGGCCACCAACACCACCTTGGAGCTTGGGTTTTCTGCTATTTCTTTTGTTGAGACCGTACCTGCCGATCCTGTTACCGTATTTGACCCAATTGCTTCTGCTTCCAGCCAGCCCGAAGCTGATGAACCAGACAATGAGCTCGATCGGCAGGTGCGTGCGGCACACAAGGTGATCCAAGACAAGGCGCAGAACTTCCTTGAGCGGTATGTCAAGTTCCGCAAGCAATTCACCAACGCCCTTGTGCCGGACTTGACACAGGAAGGCATCACGCAAGCGGATACCATCACGTCAGGCCTGAAACAGAAGAGGGGCAAGAACAAGGGTACGATCAGAGACTTTGGTGCGAAGCAGCACAAGCTTCTCATGGCTATCGCCGGACATGAAATCCGTCCTTGTAATGCGTAGTGTGGCAAGTGTGGCCTCGGCGCGATCATTGCAGATGCACCTGTACAGGATTACCGCTGTGACCTATGCGCTAGAAAGCAAGCTCAGCTCAAAGAAGATGAAGCGAACGCAAAGCGCCACGAAGAAAAGAAGGCAAAAGCCGAGGTAACACAGAATGTCGCTGCTGAAAGAAAGCAGCCAAAGCAAAAGCAACAGCAGCAACAGAAGCAGCAGCCACAAAAGGGGAAGGGCAAGGGCAAGCAAAACGCTTAAGTCTGTCTTCATCTGTAGTTTTCTTTCCTTGGACCAAGGATAGATCATAACTTCAACACTTGGCCAGGATGAGAAGGTTTGATAAGGCTCATAAGGGGACAGCACATGGCTACGACACCTTTGAAGATCCACTGACGCCATGGCTGATGTGGGTCTTACCTAGGGTTGTCATGCCATATGCTTCTCACGCCCATCAACCTTCCGCAAGCAAGAGACTGAGGCAAGGTAGTTAGCAGATTTACCATGAGGACTTTGTTACCAGGAAAACATGATTAGAATAGTACAAGAGATCAGCTTGACTGATTCGTGAATCGACAGGTCTCACCTTTCAAGTTGTGGTTTGCTAAAGCTTGTCATTGCACATTATAGCCGACTTTATCCTTGGTGATTGATTGTAGTTCCCCCACAAATGGCACCTTTTCATCCACAGTCATCTCATAAGTGTGTGGCTGGCAACCCAAGAGGTTGTGCTTGTGCTCTTGTTGGCCAATACGAGGTGGCAGTTATACGTCGCGTGGAGATTGGGTTTGCGACTTAACTTCCGTCCTTTGATTCCATTCTCTTCCTCAGCTGAATACCATCCCAAGCTCTATGCACGACATCTGCCATAATGGTACCTTTGAGTTTCCTGATAGCATCTTCGATGGAAAGCATATAGCTTTTGTAACACATCTCCTCCTCATCTACTCCAGTTCCAGGGTGCCATACAGGCATATACACCGTCTTAACCCCATCACCTTCAGCAATATCCATGTCTATCCTCTGCTGTATGGTGAGACCTTTCGGAAATGGCTCGGGGGGCTCATAGGCACGCACGGCCGTATTCCCTTCACCATCTTCTAGCTTCGCGTCCAGCTCCTTCTCCACCGCTGGCGGTAGCGTCTCAGCAGCATACCAGTGTAATATGTATTGTGTTGAAGTCGACAGAGGCATGAGCTGCAGCCATATAGCCTCAGTTACGAATTCCTGGTGTCCAGCTTCAGGATCCGGCTGCCTATGCTTCATGGGGATGGGGAGCAGGCGGTTCCTGTACCCTGACTCTTCAAACCCTTCACGCTCAGCTGCCCTACCTAAGTCTTCGTTTGCGTTCTTCCTGCCTTTAGGCAAGAACCAGTAATGGTCTCTGGTATGATAGCAGACGACAACACGTTCAGCTGCTAGGTGGAAGATGGCGATGCCAGCACTTATTGTAAGCTTCTCGCTTGGGAAACTTGCGTATGATGCCTTTGACGGAACGGATGACATTGCTGATAGCGAATTATCCAAACAATAGGATTTGCATTGGCGACACCATTTACGACAAGACGTTTACAGATGGTCTATGATATGCGCTCGTGCGGCTGTAGCGACGCGTCGCGTTTCGCGTTTGTCTGACGTGGGAAATTTCCCGGACTAGGGTAGCGCTAAACAAGACCTCACCTCCGAAACTGATCATATACTGTTGGTTCAATTGAATTTGTCAAACTCACAATTCTCACCATAATTTGCCGAAGCTTGCAGGACAAGTATCTTCGTTGAACACGATTTGCGTAGATACACAGCATTATTGGCAGACAGAGGAGGACATTGAACATCTAGTTACACTGTCAACGCCACAAAGGCAGCCACTCTCCGAAGACATTGATGAGATGCTCTTTAATACCAGATTACGTCTTCAATACTACGAAGTGTGCACCTCGAATCTATGATGGGACGGAGGTTACAAGTTTGGGAGTGTACTATGGCTTGGGAGAAGAATGCGGAAGCGACGGATGTGATTGGAAGTTTGCATAAGCAAGGTTGCCAGTAGGCAGCGGTTTCAATGGCGTAATTGCGTCTTGTGAGTGATGATATGAAATACACCTTCACTCTCCGTCCTCCATCGCCTCAGCAATGCTGTTCCAGGCGTCCTGGACAGCCCGGTCCCTCTCTGCGTCTTTCTCTGCTTCAATATTCCTGCAACGTGTCTCCATCTCCTTTTTCTTCGCCTCAAGCTTCGTCTCTAGCTTCTCCAGATCGTTCTCTGCATCATGCCACAGATTTTCGTACTTCTTGACCGACTTTTCCAGCTCGTCTTCAATGTCGTCGAAGTCTGATCTCTTGCTTTAGATTGGCCTTGTCGATCTTCAGCGAGTTGTTCTCTGATCTCAAGTCCTTATTCTGATCGTTGCGATGCTCTAGCTGTGCTTTCAGCTCAGCGTTCTCTGTTTCAAGGTTGCTGCATTTCTCTGCCAGGGCGTCGATATCTTCACCCTGGTCTTTTTCCCTGTACTGTGCAAGCTCGGAGTGTAGAGCGTCGTTCTCCTTGTCAAGTTGATGGTATTCTTGAACGGCATCGGCCAGTTGTTCCTCTCGCTTCTTTTTCTCAAATGTAAGCTTCACCTTCAGGGCGATGGCCTCCTTGTGGCCTTTTAGATCACTGTGCTCTCTGGTGACTTTGCGGATTTCTTTCTGTTGATCCCGGGTCAATCCACTCAGTGTCTTGTATTCAGTGACGAGGTCCATGTGCTTGTCGTATTCATCGAGTTTCGGTTCTGCTTCTTTGTAGAGCTTGACAGCACGATTCTTGATGTCTTCGGCTTTCTCAAGCGCTTTTTGGAGGTCCTGGAGTTCCTTACGTGGGGCATGCGTCTCAGCAGTGCGGATGGTGATGTACGCATCAGTAGCTGCACGAATTTGCGCGAGTATCTGGCTGTCAACTTCCTCTTCCAGGATGCTACTGTCATTCTTCGGGATGTTGTCGATGAAGTCTTGCCACTCGTCCATGACTGCAACCCGACAAATATCGTAAATCGTCTTGACGTCGACCAGCAAGTCAGCCCAAGGTGCAGTGGTACTGAAAAGAGGCTGTGAGGACGGGACGTAATGATCAAGAACGGATTTCAGTGGAAGCTCCTTCCCGCTGCCAATTACTGGATGGATGCCCGGTCGAACATGACTCGATGACCGTAAACTTTGCCTGGAAACCCAGGTCAAGATTCTGCATCATCATGCGAGCTCTAATAAGCAAAGCAGAGCCAGTCAATTGGAACGCCAGGAAGAGAGAGACCACCAGCGATAGCCCACCAAATGCCGGGAGATCTGGACCGCGTACGGCCAGAACCTGCAAGGCTTTAACGATGAAGCCCAGCCAAGTCTTGCTTACGCTAGCAGAGGACCAGTCTGTTACATGATGCGCTGCCTCGTCTGAGACGAAGACAGTCGTGACCATGTATACCGCACGAGTGACTGTCGAGTTGAACGTCGCAGTAGGAGTGACAGACAAGAGGTTAGCGGCAGCCGAAGAAGAGACAGATGCGACCTGGGGAAGAACAGAGGAAGGAGACATGGCGACTAATCCAGTCACCGGACCCGCGATGGTCTGCAAGAATGCAGCCATGGTGTCTTGTAGGACCGGCGACTGGATTACGACACCGGCCAGTGTCATGAAAAGAAAGATGAACAGCATATCTGCAACAATGCTATTGAAAGTGGTAGTGGTGGTGATATTTTTGTCTTTACCGCTGCTGTTGATATTGTTGCTGTTGCTGGATTGCAGATTTTGGTAGGTGGTAGAAAAAAGATTTCTAGAAAGAAGCTTTTAAACTCATGAACATACTGACTATGAGCGGTTAATAAGGCACGGACCTCCCTATTGTGGCCTCTGTCATGACTCAGTAAGTGGCGCAACCTGTAAAGAGGGAAGATACGGCTTGTAAGAAAGGAAGGTGCAACTAGAAAGGAAGGAGGGCTCGACACACGTCGATTCACCAGTGTCCATTTCACATTGGAGTACCTCACCTTCTAAAAGTAGACTGGCGTGGTCCCATACGAATGTTATTTACATTCACTGAGTTGCTCCAACCCCTCAAGACATGGCCTCTACTGAAGCCTAAGCGAGGATTTTACAATAAATCTTAGCACGGTGGCGTTCACACCATTCCTTCTCCTAGAGATATGATATCCGACTCCACCTATAGAGAATCCTCAGATAGCCACCGTCATACTAGAATGCAAATCAATTCAATCTTGGTACTAGAGTGTGAGGAAGCCATTCACAATGTTAAGACGAGAGGAGGTTTCGTTGTCGGTCACCTTGTGTTTCTGGAGCTAAGGGATTATTACCATCCCAATCAGCCGATTTTCATATTCAGCAACACCTTAAGGTGATTGGGAGGCGTGGGGGAATCGAAGAAGTTATTGTAGACACAGTCGCATTGTGGAGTAGTTCTGCTGAGTCTTCCAGCAATATTTCATAGTGTCTCGTATCCAAGTAATTCGTGATAGTGATAAAAGGCAGCGTTTGAAGTGATTGAGAAACTTCAAATTTCAAGGTTAATAAGTTTTGTGAGACCTGAAGGCGTTCTAATATCTATTGCTACAAACTCAGTAATCTCTATCAACCAAAATGTCGACAGTTGAAACAAATCCGTCTTTGAACTCCTGTGTGGTAAGCAAGCAAGCTGTTTGATAAGACACTCTTTCTCTACCCAGCTTCCAATTCCATCCAATGCAATGCGACTATTACCAGTGTCCACATAATGATACCACGTGTGTTTTTGTGTGTGCATTCTTGGATCAGAAGTCCCTATTGCGGAACCAGATCTTGCTCTTAGGCTCGATCCGTTTCCGCTCGAAGGTGTTCCGATTGGTTTTGGTTGTACATTGTCAATTGAGTTTACTGGCAGGTCATGCTTGTATGGTATATGAGTGGACTTTGCATTCATCCTTTGGAACAGTGCAAGTTCCGCCGAGAGTTGTTCTTGCGCCGCACTTGGGTCGATCATCTGTTGTGGTCGTAGAAGATGGTGGTGTTGCTATTGAAGGCTTCTTGGTTCTTGCCGTAGGCCTCCTGTTGATGAAAATACTTGGCCGTGGCTTCCGTCGAACAATTGCTGGGGTTGTCGTTCCATTTGAGCTGAAATCAGCAGCTGGTGGATTTGGAGTAGAGGCTGTATCAATCGGTTTGCTTCCAACTTGATCTGGTGTGGCAGTGTTTGCTGCGGCGGTATTGTTGGATGCTTTGTCTTCTTCGCCGTCAAGGAAGTTTTCCAGTTCATCTTCAAGCTCCTTGGCTGTGATTGTGTCTTTATTCGATGTGGTGCCTTGATTTTCTGACTTCGTGGGAACTGATTCATGGTCTGTACAGAAAAGTGCACCTTTGGCAGCGCGACATGGACAGTCACCTCCGCCTTCCATTGGGTAAAGGCACATTGTTAGATCATAAGATTGCGACACATCTTTTGATGCGCTCTTCAGAGGCTCTTTGCGCTCACTGGTCTTTCCACTACGTGCACTGCTGTTGAAAACTAAGCTCATAGTGGAGCTGTGCAATTCATGGTATTTCTCCCCTTCTTCTATCCACTTGTGATCCGCACAGTAGCTCCAGTTTGGCACAACGGTATCTTCGCATTGACTCCCATCAGCCTCTTTGAATAGACAATGACGTTCGGGGGCTTTTGTGTTGGTGGATAGCTGATGCATCGCAGTTCCTTGTGATGTTGGGGAACGCGCCTGCTCGTTCAAACTCGACTGAAGTAGAGTCTGAGCTGGAGATGTAGAGAAAATTGGAGTGTAAGACGGAGCGCCCACCTGTCCTGTCTGTAGCATTGTGGCAGTTGGTGCTTTCTTCTGCACACCAAGTGGGGATACGTATTCAGTGTGTTCTCCTTGTTCCGGCTTGGGAGGGTATGTTGACGGGGTTGCTTTCATGCTGCTACTCCCGCTTGAGATGACAGGAGGCATGTGTCTCTTGTCAGGGAACGTGCTCTTGCCCATCATCACTGATTGTAGATGAGACATGAATGGACTCGGTGCCTTTACTTTGTAAGTTGGCGTCCTTGGGAAATTGAATGCTTCGCCTGCTCTGCTGCTTAATGCTGGATCGATTGACTGGGCGTAAGCTGGCTTGACAGGATTGCTCTTGTATATTGGGCCTTGTGGCGGCGTGATTGTAGGCTGGACATCTTGCATGTCTTGGTCGACTTTCGCTGGGTTGTTTCGCTGTCTGGCCTGTAGTGCTTCACGCTCCTCGATGTCTTGGAGCTTCGCTGCGACCTCCCCTTCTTTTCGGTTCCATTCAGCTTGCATTGTTTGTTGCTTTCGCTGTAGCTCCTCTTCTTGCTTCTTCAGCCCATCAACGCGGATGTTCAAATCTTGATACTGCTGGGAAACTCTCTCTCGATCGATATCCACCGCACGCTCACGAATCTTGATGTCTTGAGCCCTGGCAATGGCTTTGGAGCTTGAAAGACGGCCAGCCGCCTTCAAGTCCTTCTCCTTCTTCTTGAGGTCACCTTCAAGCTTGGATACCAGTCTCTGAAGGCTTGCAACGTGTGACTGCAGCTTGGACTTGCAATATCCAGCCCCTTCCTTGTGGAGTATGGCCTGAGCATGCTGCTCCATGGCTTGTGCAACATTACGACCCTCTTGGTCTAGAATGTGCTTGATCTCTTCACAGATCCGCCCGAATGCTGGCAAAGCCATCACATTCGAGCGGTCTGGAATTCTGATCCTGGCAGCAACGGCAGGAGAAATCTGAGCGAGCATCTCTATCACGTCAGTCTCTTTGATGCTAGACCTTCTGAGCTCAGTGATCTCCTCCTGAGCATCAGATGATGCCATTGTCGCAGCATTGAGGACCTTATCGATAGTGCTGCCGATTTCTGCCATGCCGAAGCTGCCGTCGCTGTCCCGCTTGGCGGAAAGGAGCTGTTGGCGCAGACTGTCGCCCATTGTGCTGGTGAGAGTGTTCATCCAGGAGATCTCGTCACCGAATGTCACTGCTGTGACAGCATCTTGGATGCGAGCCTCTGCTTTCGAGCGCTCTTCGGTACGTGCAGCTTCCACGGCAGAATCCAGTTCCTTGTCGCACTTCATGGTCTTGATGACCGCGGAAAGTCTGGCGTTATCGCGGTCCAGTTCCCCAACACGAAGGCGCAAGGAGTGGATAGCTGCCCGGTCGCTGCTTGACGTGGATGCATTTTGATTGTATGTTCTCTTCAGTTCTTCGTTAAATGACTCGCGATGGTTGGCTCTGCGGCTGAGCCTGGTGCATGCTTCTTGGCTCTCTTGGAGCATCGACCTTAGTCGAACGGCCTCTTCTTTCGCGGACTTGCGCTCACTGTCGGCTTGTTCTAGCTTACGCTCCAGTGTCTCTGCGGTCTCTCTCCACTTTGCATCATGTCTCGTTTCCGGCTCAGGCCCCTGAGGATGTACTCCTTGGGCGTCGATGACCTTGAGAAGATAGCGCACAACGAGGACAAGCAATAGAATGATTATGGCGAAGCTAGCCATGACTGAACCTGGGACCTGCATTTTGGTGGTATTTGTGGTTGGAAATGTGTATGTGAGAGAGGGGTGTAGTAGTAATTAAGTGTGTAGCGTGGTCTGCAGTAAGTGTCGATGGTAAACAATCGAGATGATGAGTGAGTGTGTACACGGGGGAAGAATTGTCTAGATAAGGGGACATTTCGAGCGCACGGTCCCTATTGTGCGAAGCCCATTGTGTCATAATCGTTCCATTCACTCTATACTACCAAGCAAACTGAACGTGACGTCAGTTGGGTTCTCAAGGAAGGCGCGACTCACTTGCTTCGACGTCACCTGGGTAATGCAACCCTCCTTGAAATTGATCCCGTACCATTCGTTGCCTCAGAATGAGCCACATAAGTTTTGACGTTGTTTAGTAATGGCTGTCTTCAATTATGTGAAGCAGTTCAATGAACCTCTCCTCATCATACAGTGAATGTCTCGGCGATACCAGGATGTGCGTGACGTATGTAACCACTGATAAAGCCTCCTCCAATATCATTGCAATGAACGTCAGCGTACCATCGCTCGTACTGCTGGGAGGGGGGAAAGAACGGCATCAGCAGGTGTTAAAAGGTGGTTTCTTAGCTTTGCCCCTGAATTCGGTCTTAGATACAAGCCACTTTTCATAATTTGTAAAAGGAGGTGTCTACAGAGTGCTTACTAGATAATCCCCATCAATAGTTGTCTAGGTCACTGTAGTTCATTTGTGCTCAGGTTTGTCATTTCACAACGTTAGGCCCTGATGTGTGTTGTTGGCTGATTACTATTCAGCGTCTTTGTCTCTGGTTCCGGAATTAGTCCATGGTGGCGTATATGTACAATAAAGGACAGCACTGGTCAATCCAAAAGGAACTCAAAGAAACACTCACAACCGCAATTGCCCTTAGTGTTGACATTCCGTCGGGGTTTGCTTGTGGCGCATGATCTGCCTCATTTTGCTGGCAGAAGCTTTCAAACATTAGGGAGCAATCTTCAACAAATCGTGTTCGCCTTCCAGAGGCCTTTCTTCTCAGAATCCGAGTGGATGTTGAATTTTTACGAGTGATGATGGAACTTTTCACTGCTCGTGTCTATTTCAACAAACACGGATGTATGCTCACTTTTATCTGAATATCTGGCCGAAATGTCGGGGAGAGGTAAAGTGCACTTGCTGGTGCTTTTCTGCTAAGCAGTCCATTAGTCGTATGCTGTCGACGGTGAATTCCCTGTTGAATGCTTACAAAGACCAGGCCTTCCCTTTTCTTGTCCATACGCAGATATCTGCTCTACGCACTTCTAGTCCTGGAACGTAGGAGCTTTTCAGTATTTGATTCAGAGATCTTACGGACCCGATACTTGTCACATACTAGACAAAGAGAACCCACGCTATCTTGAGAAGAGCTTACATCGAGAAATGCCAACATCAGTCCCCTACGAGTCTACTTTTCCCGGCGAAGGATGCAGGAGAGTCGACGTGTCCACTAAAGGCCACCAAGAACTCATTAAGACTGCGTAAGCTTTTGTACACAGTGAACTGATATATTTGTCCACTGCATTGTAGCGCAACTCGATGTCCGATTTGCAAGACCAGAGCCTAGTATCAGTGCCGGTAGCCTCCAGTAAGCAAGTAAGACACCTACAAACAGAGGCCTCGGATCTACAATACGGCGTACCAGTATGATCTGAAATAGGGTACGAGGCTAGATCATCTCGCGTTGGCCATGACAGCGGAATCCTACTGCTTCATCAGTGCCTCTCCTCCTCCCTCACACACCCTCAAAGTTGGTCGAGGACTCACCAAATAAACCTGATAGAACACCATCTTCCTCACACCACTCTCTTCCCCAAACACCGCCCTGGCCGCCCACTCCACACCCTCCAACGTCTTCCCATCCTTGAACCCATAATCCACGGTCCCATGCAACATGACCTCCTCACTATCCTTGCCTGCAGGGAAAACCCTCGTAGGCTTGTGTGAGCGGCTAGAGACTTTGTCCCACATCGCCAGTCTCATCTGCAGTATCTCTGTAGACTAGCGCGTTAGGCTTCTAAGCTATGAGAAGGTCCCAGTTGGGATGGCATTGTTACCTGGACGTCCGGTCGCTGTTTTGGATCCCATGATCAGCTTGGCGTTGGAGGTCAGATGGTCTGCATAGAGCTCGTGGGCATCAGGGGTATCTGAGGTTCTGTAAAAGGCCTCGAAGAAGGAGACTATTTCTGGATTTACCTCCGGCGATGCGGTGGCATGATATTGAGACATTATGGGCGATTGGACGCAGGACAACTTGTTATGGAGGAAAAGCAAGAAACCGAGTTGAAGTGGATACCTATTGGTATATTACAGCTATTCTAGAGGCAGGCTTGCCTGGCTGGTATAAATAAGTAGGCGAGACGGCGTGTTGATGATACCCAGATACTAGATGGAGTCGGGTGCGTGCCCAAACACATTTGGTGCAAGCTCGGACGGATAGCCGAGGATGTGCCATTGAGAGGGCAGTCTAAAGCTGCATGAGCGCTGCAGCCAGGAGATTACAGGGTCTACAGTTCCTGGCAGTCTGACAAGCGATGACAGATCAGCCTCGTGTCGAGGCGTGTAGCGCGGGCGTGACCATGGCCGTGACGCTTTTCAATCCCTGATCGAAGCCATCCAACCAGACTACCTACTGCGGTCACTGTGCTAGCGCGATCAATTGAGTAATTCAGATGATAATCAAGAGAGGAGAAGCATGTGAAGGTCTTCAAGCTTGTCATTTTGCACACCGTCTCGAGGAAGAGAGCTTGTGTGGTTTGTAGATCATGTCACGCTTTTTACGATAGAAGCCAAGGTATATGAAGGGACATTGATCCTTCGTTCTCGTCCTGTCTCCTCTTAACGCCATCTCCCCTCCCTTTTGAGCACACATAGCCATGCATGGACTGTCTCAACCTCAAGCCTGTTCCCCATAGAGCTCCCTCCACTCATCCTCCAACATACCAGACTCGACAATATCATGCCACTGGCCATCATGCCACAGCTGCTGCCTCTTGCGCCCTTCCTCTTTAAACCCTAGACGGTCGTACAATCTGACGGCGCCTTCGTTGTATGAAAATGCGCCGATCTCGACCTTGTGCATGCCAGCGCGCTTGAAAGCCCAGCGCAGTGCCCACTTGATAGCTTCGCTGCCATAACCCTGGCCCTGGTAAGGCCCGGCGATGTTGAGGCCGATCATAGTGTTGCGGTGGTGGCGGAGTCCTGGCTTAGTGCCTGATAAACTGATGGCGCCGATTGGAATAGGTTTCGAGACGTCTGGGGTCGCTAGCGCCGTGGCAGGGAGGCCCGTGGTGGTAGTGGTGGCAGCAGCAATAGCAGCTGGAGCTGGAGCAGGCAGGCATATCACGACTCCCAGAATGCAGCTATCGAGCCATTCGCGGTAGCCCTTTGCGCCTGCCTTACCCAAGGGTACGGGCAGGAAGGGCGCGCTGTTCATGTAGGAAACCGGGTCGCTATTGAGGACGTTGAAGAAGGCATCATCCTCCTCCTCGACCGCACGATAAATCAGTCGCTCGGATTGAAACGGATTGGCCATGTTTCTTCTACTTTCACGGGCACAGTGAGGCAAGGGTGTACTTTGAGAGGCTAAGACAGCGGTATTTGTGGGCGCGGATTTTTACTGAACGGATTGGAACGCAAGATGACGGCAAGAATCACCATCAAAATTGTGTTCCACTTAGCTGTGACTCATATTGCATGATATGTGTGGGTGTCTCCATCGGTTGGAGCTGAATTGTTTGGGCACATGTCTCCTTCCTAGTTGTGTGTAGGTTGACATGGTTGTGCGAGAAAGCTGCATTTACACATCTTAGGATGCCATTGCTTGCACCGTTTTGCCGGGCTCGATGAGGCCATGAGGGTCTAGTTTGCTGAATAAGCATACTCTATTATGCTCAATGTGGCAGGAGGTTGGTTTATGAGGATTGCCGAAGTGCATCTCGCAATCTAGGAGCGCCAAAGGAATTTGGAGGAGTCATAATTAAGCCAGGTCACTAAGTCTGTGGATAACCTGAGATAGACCTGAAAGAACTTGCAGCCTTCCATGCTGTACACGGGCCAAAGTCATTGATTGCGAGCGATAAGGAGGGGGCGTTTGCTACACACTGAGCCGACAAATGATACCTAGTCATTGCATGCGGTTGCCGGAACGCCATTCTAGCACCTGGTTCTGCAGCTTACTCGACTGTCCAGCAGAATTCCACGTCTTTTGGTCGTGTCTTCAGCCTATACTGATATCAAACACACTCAGACTAGTCAGCGCGAAAGCAAGCGGTGCTCTTGCAACGGCTGAAGTTCGGGAGGGCAAACCAGAGCTACTTGACCACATGTGGCCATCCGCTCGGCGATCCGGGGCAGGATTCATGCAACACTCTCGTAACGGAAATGCTAAGACCGAGCCTTGCCAGGACGATGAGGAGAGCATGACCATGGCCCTGGAAAGCTTTCATGCTAGGAATGTTCTGAACTGGCAAGGCAGAACCTCGGGAGGGCACTGTAACATCCACTTGACCTTGATCTGCTAGCTTCGTGTCTTGCAGGTGTCAGCAAGATGCATCCAACCCCTCTGTACCGGCCGCCATGCTTGAGAGACCATGCCATTGTGGCTCGGCGAAGGGATGTGACGCGCTGCAAGATGTTTCGGCCTGTGGTGATTGCGATGTTCCTGACTTCCAATGCTGTGCGTGCATCAGATCACGTAGGACATAGAGCCATTGTGATGCTCCGACAAAGAGAGGCAGTGGCACAGAGTGACGCCACGGCCTAGGGTTTGGATGCGCCTTGGTGGTGTGCCGTGCGTCCCGCGCCCTGATGGCTTAACGCACAAGATGCCCTGCATCGTACTTGCGTGAGCCTCTGACGCCTACAAGCTCGAAACCCACCTGTAATGAGTGTCTCCTGACCGTGGGACAGGTGGGGGAGAAGGCTGGGGAAGAAACAGGTCAGGCTTCTATACAACGTTACATAGGGCATTCTGGTCGGATCCCACAGAGCCGTACAAGGCCATGGATGTAGTCTGTGGGTAAGCCACATGGCAGCGTAGAGACTACCTTGAGATTGCCACACACAGGCGGCGCTCACCAACGGTGGTTAGCCATGGCCACCCTTGCGGACCAGACGAGCCATCCCACAGCGTGGCGTGTCGTGAAGCCGACGACAAAGACAGCGAGCAACACACCCTGTCTCGAGCGGATCAGGCTCCGTCTCGACTGCCAAATGGTGGCTCTCCTGTATCGGACCTGGACAGAGGCACAGTACTGCTGGCCACCGCGAGGGTAATGATGTATGTGGGCGCAGAGAGGGATACGATGCGTGGCGACCTCAGGTTGCAGGCTGGAGATTGACGATTGAATGCGGGGAAACCTTGCCTGTGCCCCAGAAGGTCCCTGGCAGATCATCGCATAGCCCAGGTACCCAGCCAGCCCACTGTACACTGTACACCGTACACTGTACACCGCAGACTGTACACTGCACGTAGCCTGCACAATCCCACCTCCACCGTCACCACCTGCGGCCCTGCCGTACAGCTCTGTGCAATCGCCGGCTTTCACAAGCAAGATAATGCACCAGCTTCCCATCTCTGCCCCCCATCCGTGAGTGATCATACACTACACCTTCCATTTCCGTAGCCACACTAGCGTCGACGGCGTCAGGAACGCATACACTGTCAGGCCCAGGTAGGTATGGATCTGTGCGGGGATGGGTCACTCGTCACCTCTGCATACATGGATGGCAATGCGCAACAATTTGCATCAGTTGCCGATGCAACATGACGAGTCCAGTACAAGTATGAGCTGCCACAGCACGCTGCCCTCGCATTCGGTCGAGTTCACGCCTCGAGTTCCTTCCCTTCATTGTCTTCCTCCTTCCTCCATCCAGCCGTGGGACCATATATGAGACAGGTCTTCTGGTAGACACGAAGGCCTCCAGCAGACAGTTCATCTCGCTCCGGCCGCTCGCTGGACCTGGCAGCTCTGCAATTGGGCAGCATCACGTCCTGACCATACTGGCCGCAGGCGGTTGATCCACCCTCTCGACCTAGCTGCAAGCATCATGAAGGTAAAGGCAGTCGTTGCGGCCGCCTTGCCGCTCGTGGCAGCCCAGAACTCTACCAACTCAACAGGTCCCTCGTCACCATCAGACCCGCTGTGGGGAGCTAGCTCACCTCCAAAGTACCCTTCGCCATGGGGTGAGGGCTTGGGAGACTGGGAATCGGCATATTCACAAGCGGCCACGTTCGTCAGTGGACTCACACTGTTGGAAAAGGTCAACTTGACAACCGGCGTCGGTTGGCAGAGTGAGAAGTGTGTTGGCAACGTTGGCTCGATCCCGAGGCTGGGTTTCAAATCCCTGTGTATGCAGGATTCGCCTCTGGGTGTGCGTTTCGCCGACTTCGTCTCTGCTTTCGAATCTGGCGTCACAGCCGCAGCAACATGGGACAGGAAACGCATCTACGAGCGAGGTGTAGCAATGGGTACTGAGCACAGGCTCAAGGGCGTCGACGTCCAGCTGGGACCAGTCGTTGGCCCGCTCGGTCGTTCACCAGAAGGCGGACGTAACTGGGAAGGCTTCTCGCCGGACCCAGTGCTTTCCGCTGTTGCGGTCGAGCAGTCTGTCAAGGGCATCCAATCAGCAGGCATCATGGCATGCACCAAGCACTACATCCTAAACGAGCAGGAGCATTTCCGCCAGGGTCCTCCACCATCGTCTCTCACTGCAGCTATCAGCTCAAACATTGACGACGTGACGATGCACGAGCTCTACCTATGGCCGTTCGCTGAGGCAGTCCGTGCAGGCACTGCTTCCATCATGTGCAGCTACAACCAGATCAATAACAGCTACGGCTGCCAGAACTCCTACACTCAGAACTATCTTTTGAAGAACGAGTTGGGCTTCCAAGGCTTCATCATGAGCGATTGGGGTGCACACCACAGCGGCGTCGGCTCCGCACTTGCAGGCATGGACATGTCAATGCCTGGTGACATTGGCTTCAACTCTGGCAACTCCTTCTGGGTAAGTCTGACGCATCGCTATCCCGCTCGGGGCGCTGGCTAACCTCTCCGCCAGGGTGCAAACTTGACGGCATCCGTCCTGAACGGCTCTGTTCCAACATGGCGTCTCGACGATATGACCATCCGAATCGTCGCCGGGTGGTACTACGTCGACCGCGAGGGCAACCAGGTGGACGATGCCCCGAACTTTTCTTCATGGACCAAGGACACCTACGGTTTCCAACACCCTTACGCCATGGAGGGCTACACGCAGGTCAACTACCACGTTGACGCAACTCAAGATCACGGAAAGGGCATCAGGGAACGCGCTGCGGCTGGCACGGTCCTCCTCAAGAACAATGGCATTCTCCCACTTAGCGGTACAGAGAAGCTCACTTCCGTCTTTGGCTCTGACGCTGGGGAAAACCAATATGGACCAAATGGTTGTCCTGACCATGGTTGCGACAATGGCACCCTTGCCATGGGTTGGGGATCTGGCACTGCTGACTTCCCATACCTCGTGACGCCTCTCGAAGCTATCAAGGCACGTGTTATTGGATCTGGTCATGGCTTTATTGAGAGTGTCATTGACGACTACGCATACACCCAGGTTACCGCCCTAGCAAGGCGCACTGCTCAAGTGAACAACAGCGTCTGCATCGCGTTCGCTAATTCTGACTCTGGTGAGGGTTACATTGTCGTGGACGGAAACGAGGGAGACCGCAACAACCTCACTCTTTGGCATAACGGCAACTATCTCATTGAGAACATCACGGCCGAGTGTCCTAACACGATTGTTGTCTTGCACACTGTCGGACCTGTCCTTGTTGATTCCTTCTACCAGAACCCTAACGTCAGCGCAATCATCTGGGCTGGTCTTCCAGGCCAACAATCCGGCAATTCCATCGCTGACGTTCTCTACGGTGACGTTAACCCTGGCGGCAAGACCCCATTCACGTGGGGACCAACTCGTGAATCTTACGGCACCGATCTCATCTACGAGCCAAACAACGGCGTCAACGCTCCTCAGGATGATTTCGAAGAGGGTGTCTTCATCGACTATCGTGCTTTTGACCGCGCTGGCATCGATCCAATCTACGAGTTTGGTTTCGGCCTTTCCTACACCACATTCGAATACTCCAACTTGCAGATCCAAGCTGTCGGCGCAAGTGCATACCAGCCAGCATCTGGCAACACACCATCAGCGCCAACCTACGGCACGGTTAGCAACAGGACTGCGGACTATCTCTGCCCAGAAGGCTTCCATTTCGTCTATGGTTACATCTATCCGTGTTTGAACAGCACCAGCCTGGTCGATGCCACGCAAGATCCACAGTACGGCATAAACCACACCTACCCAGACGGTGCCTACGACAGCAGCCCACAGCCACGTGTTCCTGCTGGTGGTGCTCCTGGTGGTAACCCGCGTCTATGGGATGTCTTGTTCAGAGTTACAGCTACCGTTACCAACAACGGTAGTGTGGCTGGTGATGAAGTCGCCCAGCTTTATGTCTCTTTGGGAGGACCAAATGACCCCAAGGTCGTCTTGAGGAACTTTGACCGCATCGGCATCCAGCCTGGTGCCAGTGAGACATTTACCGCCGAGATCACAAGGAAAGATCTGAGCAACTGGGATCCTGTCTCGCAGGACTGGTAAGCCATGGTCGTTGCCTCCTTTTTCTTAGCTTCAATACTAACCTTCATGGCGCTAGGTATATCTCCAACTACCCCAAGACAGCTTATGTTGGAAGTTCCAGCCGCAAACTCCCACTCTCGGGCCAACTCGTCATATCTGGCTCAAGCGGCACTCCCCCTCCAAGTTACTCTTCTACTTCAAGCAGTAGCCCACCAGCCGGCTATAGCTCCTCAAGCACGCTGGCTTCATCATACGCCTCGGTCAGTAGCACTAGTACAAGTCACGGTCCGCCGGGTTACAGCCCGACAAGCTATGGCTCGCCAGGCGGTGGTCACCATGGTCCACCAAGTCGCCGTGGGCCTTACCGTTATGCCCAAAAGTAAATTAGCGACTGGATTTGTATCCTGTGAGCGATACCCTACTGCTGTCTTTCTTTGTTGTACCAAATCAGCCTTAAAAAGCTTCCTGTTACCTTCAGACTGCTATGGGCCAGTGTCTTGAGAAGTTGTAAATAGCATAAAAACCAAACCAAGTCCACGTCCATCACCTAGCTTTGGTTTCTTGTATCTCATAAGATCGTAATGCCATTCATGGGAAGATTATTTACTGTTCAGAGATTAATGTAATGGCTCCCAGACTTGACTTTTGCAACAGTCTCGCCTCCTCCCATCAGCCTCACACGATTGGATAACCTGAGACAGTTGGTTAACAGCTACTAGTACTAAGATGTTTTTGACTGTCTCAATACCTTAGGCCAGCAGTACGGACACAAGCGGCTGGCTGCAGGATAGCCTTGTCGCGTACAAGTTGCCTTTCTTCAAAGTCGGGTTTTTCCAGCATCTTGGGTCCCCCTTTGCAGGTTTCCTAGCGCATACATGTACCGCAGGAAGTACGATTTTCATCAATAGTGAGGCCAGTGCTATTCTCCCGGTGTAGTTGTGCGGATGAACGGCAGTGATCACTGTCCTCAGAGCCGCCAGTCAGGTAAGCAAGCATTGATGATCAGAGATGATGGAGGCTGGCCGTTGTCACATGCACGCCCACGCATGCCCATTCAGCCATCACGGAGGTGCATTAGATGTTCCAAGTTTGACATCCTCTTACTCCCACTACCGAAGTCCACATCGTTACTCTTTACCTTCTTGTGATCCACTTCGCCAGCAACCCACTCAGCACAGAATTCGAGCCCTGTCTCCTGCTCCCATCTCTCAACTACCCCCCTCACCCCCATCGGTAAGAGTACTTTCGAAGGTGCCTGAAACCACTTTGGCTGCATCACAAACGCAAGCATACACCTTGGCTCTGTCACACGGTTAGGCATTCCCGCATGCCAGAGCCTGATGTCCCGGAGGATGAGGCTACCCTTCCTCGTACTGGGCTGTATTGGCGGGCTGCGCCTCCTCCTTGCCTCTACCAACTCAGATCTTATGGGCAGGTAGCCTGGCGATACATGCTGGTCCACGTTACTGTCGCGATGGCTACCTACCCATATCTCCGTACTGCCATTCTCAGGCGTCATGTCCACCAGCGGCACGTTGACCGCATACGCAAACGGAAACAGGGGATGCGCGCCGCCTATGTCGGAATGCACAGGCTGTCGCCCTCTGACATCGGCCTGTAGTGCCGTGTTGCCATTCGCGTAGTGGCAGACTACATTGCCGCCAAGGACGGCTTTCAGCACGGCAACAGCGAAATGGTTGTTCCAGACATCGTCAAACATCAGGTCGCGGGTGAGAGGCGGCGCCTGGTCCATGTTACGTGTCTGCTCGCCGAAGTTGGAGTGGTGTGATGGGTCCCGACTGAGCTCGAAGGCTTCTTTGCTCAGAAGGGCATTGAGAGTGTCAAGATGGGAGGTATCGATGGCGTTCTCGAGGATGAGGATGCCATCGTGGTGGAGATGTGTGACTGCTTCGAGGATGAAGTCCTGCGTGACACTCTTGCTAAGTCGGTCTGCTTCAGGAATGTATATTGTATGAACAGATCGGCTGCAGACCTTGCCATGGTCCATGCCATTCAAGTTGGTAGACATACTGATCCCGTTCCTTAGTCGTGCTGCCGTTGCCAAGACATGATGATTTACGGTACTCACTCTGGACTGCAAGCTACGAAACTGCCATGTCTCAAGCAACCCACATAATACACAATGCACGCGTATCCAGCAACCTGGAAAAGCTGATGGCACGCCTGGGTATGGCTTATATCGCACACATATGATGAAGCTTGTATGAGCTTGACTCACGGCTCGTGCTTCCCCGAAGTGAGGGGCTCAAATGCTTGAACTTACAGGCATTATCAACTGCCTGCACTAGCTAGTGATTGCCCCGGTCTCATCCCTGTACGGACGCAGTGTCTGCCGCGTAGGGTTGATACGGTATCTGAGGTTGCATCCGAGGCGTGTTCCACACTGTTATCTTGATACATTGACACTCGCAGGAGGTTGCAATGGAAGATGCGGCAATCCCTCCAGGACCACACTGCTCCTGCCTCTTACGGCACGTTTGAAGTAAGTAATACGCAACCTGGATTTGTCATATACGCTTTACTCAACATGCTCATCCTCCTAATAGGATTCGCCAGGAGGCAGCCGCGTTTTAGATATCTCCAGCTCGGCAGGCATGTTAGACCCGAATCAAGGCTCCGGATCACAAGTCGGAGACGTACAACACTCGCCTACCAAGGCCAGTGGCAATGTCACCGTTGGTACGATTGGGGCCGGCGAGGACGCTCGCCATGCCACGGAACGAGAGCATGACATGACGTTCATTGAAGCGCTAAAGCTGTATCCCACCGCTGTCGCGTGGTCAGTTTTCTTCTCTATCGGCATTATAATGGTCGCATTCGATCCCCAAGTGCTTGGTAACCTCTATGCTACGCCTGCGTTCCAACGCGACTTTGGGTACGAGTACCAGCCTGGGAAGTACATTATCAGCGCTGCGTGGCAGAGCGGACTGAGTATGGGTAATCCCATTGGGCAAGTTGTTGGCGCGCTTTTCGCTGCGTATCCGATGGTAAAACTATGCCAGCCTCTACAGATGAATGAGACACTGACAGGTGGCAGGAACGGATTGGCCGCAAAAAGACGTTCGCCATCTGTAATTTCCTCACAGCAGCAATCATCTTCATACAATTCTTCGCAAGGCGAATCGAAGTTTTGTTTGCTGGCGAGCTCTTAGGTGGCCTTGTATGGGGCAACTATGCAACCATCGCGCCCACTTATGCGTCTGAAGTATGCCCAACTGCTCTTCGAGGGACCCTCACTTCCTACATAAATCTGTGTTTTGTCATAGGGCAGCTGATCGCCAACGGCATAACTGCTGGAACGTCTCAGCTTGATACCCACTGGGCGTACAGTGCGCCGTTCGCCATACAGTGGCTGTGGCCAGCCATCGTTTTTGCAGGAATATGGTTTGCGCCTGAGTCGCCGTGGTATCTCGTCCGTAAAGGTAGGATTGAGGAGGCTTCGGAATCACTGAGACAACTTGCTAGCTCGCAAGTCGACATCAAGCCAACGCTGGCAATGATCATTGAGACTGACCGATTGGAGCAAGAGATGGAAGCAGGCACTCGGTATAGGGACTGCTTCAAGAAGTTCAACATTCGCCGTACAGAAATTGCTGTCGGCGTCTACACTATCCAAGTCCTTTCCGGTATTTACCTGGTTGGGTATGCAACTTACTTCTTCGAACGGGCAGGACTCCCAACTGACAAAGCTTTCGATATGGGTGTCGGCTTTCTTGCAGTTGGATTCTGCGGCACCGTATTGTCTTGGTTCCTTCTCTTGCGTTTTGGACGAAGGCCCATCTACAACACAGGTCTTGCCATCCTGGTAGTGCTCCTACTCGTTATAGGCATCATTGACTGCGTACCCGACTACACAAGTATGCCGGGACTAGCCTGGGCCCAAGCCTCACTCATGCTGGTCTGGAACTTCTGCTACGACTTCAGCGTTGGGCCGGTCAACTTTGTCATAATAACTGAATGCAGTGCGACAAAGCTGAGGTCGAAGACAATTGCGGTTGCGACAGCAGTGCAAGCGGTGATGGGCATTGTCATGACGGTCGCCATCCCTTACATGATCAATCCTGACGAGGCTGACATGCGAGGGAAGATTGGGTTCTTCTACGGCGGCATCAGCGCCCTGTGCTTGCTCTGGGCGTTCTTTAGAGTGCCTGAGACAAAGGGTAGGACATATGAGGAATTGGATATCATGTTTGCAAGAGATGTACCCACTCGACAGTTCAAAAACTACAAGATCGAGTGAATCCAATGAACAGAGTCTCTAGCTTCTGAAATACGAAATTGCCATCAAACTAAGTTTTCCCTCTCGTCAAGATTCAGCATCTGCAAGGAGCACATCCGCCAATGCACTGCGCCTCAATTTTCGTTTCGCTGCGAAAGTCAAAGAATCTCCCGTACAGAGTTATATTGGCTGCAGGCCAAGATGTTTCAAAAGCCTGCATCATAAAGCGGCTCTCGATCAGGTCAGCCACAAAACAAACTTCAGAGGTCTTACAGGGATGTTTCGCGTTTACCAGACTGGTTTTGGGGGGGTTTTCCTCGTGCATGGCGTGAACTGGGTGACACAACGAGATTGAACGAGTCATGCGATCGAGCCCGCCTTCTGGTATCACAATCTAGGAAACATTCCTACCTAATTGCGACAGCCTGAACGCCAAAGCCAGAGCTGATAGTTGTTTCTGAAGCATTGATGATCAGAACATCCTGCATACTTCCACTATCCACAGCCAGGTTTCAGCAACGCTCACGCTGACCAAGACTCTAGACTCAGATTAGGAGAAATAGAGTTAGTTGCGGAGCCGTACATACGGCTTGCGCTCTCTTCCAACCCCAAAGTAATAAACTCTAAACACCTGCATAGACGCCCGTTTGCACAAGTCATGACACCGGTCTTTCCAACCCAGCCTCGCGAATTCCTGCTGCAACACTCAAAGTCGGTCAGCCTCAAGTGGTAGGTACCTGCATTGTACCTTACGTCTGGCCACGTGTGGGACTGTCCGGTTTGTGTTTACTGTTGCCGAAAACGAGGATGTGGAGATCTGCTTTCAGTAGCCAATACTGCATGCAAGTGCACTTTTGGGAATACAAGATACTTTTCGAGGGGCGAAAGAGGCTTAATTGGACATGGATTAGGCGGCTGGATGGCATTGGACTCTGCGCTTGCCAGGCTTGATCTCCTGCACGGTGTTGATGTTGGAGCTGTATATAAGATGTCGAGTCTCCTCCCTCTCTGCTGAGACATCCAATCTACACACACTCGAAGCTCTCGCTTGCTGCAACTTGTTGCTCCCTTCGTTTCACTCTCACTTTGAAGTCTTGCCGAACTCTCAACCCAAGTATCTCGGTAATTCCAGTAATCATGAGGTCTACCTTCACCTTGACACTCGCCTGGTGCTCCATTGCCAGCGCGGCGCTCACGTATAACCTCACACAAGCCAACGCTCCAGGCAATCTGAAGAAGTACCACTGCTGGAACACACTTGACGTACTCGCCCGCGTTCCCACATGTACGTGTGAAATATCGCCTGTCATCAGGACAAGCTTGATAGATCATGACTGACACGATGCTTTCATCGACAAACAGGTATCTGGAAGGCCCAGAAGTATGCCAACAACCACGACGGCTGCGCATACGACGACTACACTTGCCACTGCGCCAACTACCAAGTGTACTCTGACGTGAGTTGTTGTCTCTCTGGTTTCCAAGCAATGACTCCCGTATCTAATACAAGCCGTAATCAGATCATCGAGCCTCTCGTCTTCCCACCATCTCTTGGGGGCAAAGGCACTTGCACTCTCGACGAGCTGAGCAAGGCCAGACCAGTGCTTAACGACATGTGCAACTTCTTCAACGCTACACAATACGCCGATTATGCCGGCTGTGTCGGTATTTTCTCGCCAGCTGTCACGCTGGCAATCGTCCAGAACGAACCGGTTGTCATTAGCTATTGATAGCTTAGCTTAGTGCATGCTTTTAGCGAGAAGCAGTTGGTGCTGTCAAGGAATAGACTATGTTCCAAGATCCAGGCAACATGTCGGCTGGCTTCATCTTTTGGAAAGCTCTCTTATAATTTAGGCCAGAAACTCAAAGCGCTACGTAAGGGTGGATACTTGCAGTATTTTGGTGGCAGCGTTTGTTCTAGCTCGGAGATGTTAATGAAGCTCATGTCACCTCGGACTTGGTTCATGTCTGTCACACCGCAAAGGCGCATTGCAGTCTCGAGCTCATCCTGTAACACTGTTGATATATGATTAGCCTAACTGAGCGAGCAACAACTTCGCTTGCCCATACTTACAGCTGATACCGTGCTCTACTCCTTCCTTACCATAGCTCACGGCACATTGGAACGGTCTCCCAACACCAACGCCTGTTGCTCCAATGCATACAGCCTTAAGGATATCAGAGCCTCGGCGCACCCCTCCATCAATCAGAACCTCCATCTTCTCGAAAACCTCTGGGCAGTCACGTCGAAGTTCTAGCAAGATCGATATGCTTGCGGGTGCGCTATCAAGTGCCCTTCCACCATGGTTGGACACGACAATCCCTGCGCAGCCCATCTGCATTGCCTTCCTGGCATCGGCTGCTGATTGGACACCTTTGATCACCAGAGGAAGATGTGTATGCTTTCTCACCCAAGCCAGTTCGTCCCAGTCGAACTTCGGGTCAATGAAAGATCCTGTGCTCCTAGCCAGTCCGGCACCCTTCTTATCAATCCCAGATTTCTGCGAGCCTGCATAAACTGATGAAACTTCTTCAGTGCGGATCCTCTCGTCAGCTTCGCGTTTAGAGACGACAGGGAGATCGACCGTGATGAAAATTGCCTTGACCTGCTTCATGCTATTAATTCGCTTAAGGACCTCTTCTGACTTGGACCGTTGCTTGTCAACATAAAGCTGAAAGAACCATGGGTTCTGGGGTGCTGATGCCAGGATCTCGTCGATGGGGAACGAGGCAGGCGTGGCCATACAATGCACGATCTCGCCTGCACTTGCACCTGCACCTAATGCCGTCTCGCCTTCTGGTCCTGCTGTCTTTGCAATACCCATTGGGCATATGTACACCGGCATGGAGAGATCGCAACCGAGTATCGTGGAGCGCGTGTTGATCTTGGAGACATCTCGCATGATACGCGGCCGGAACCATATCTTCCGCCAGCCCCTCTTGTTGGCGTCTAGAGTCAACAGATCATTTGAAGCCCCTTGAATATATGCGTTCGCCTTCTTAGATCCAGCTTTGGCAAAGCTTTGCTCAAAATCATCCAGATTTATGATAGAGGAAAGTGGTGGCCTCTCGTTGAGGTCGTGTTCTGATCTCACCTCTACTTGTTGTGCCTTGACCCAGGTTTCTGTGATGGTAGACTCGTCCAAGTGGCCTATCCTCTCTGACTGCTTGAGCTCTTTCCCGATGAGGTCTTTGTGATGGTATTCATTGTACACACTGCTGCCGTCTTTACCCGCCCATTTGATGATGATATCTGCACCACCTGGATGGTCAGGTGCGAATGCTGTCAGGTCATATACCTCGCCATTCACGACCACCCAGCAATCATCTGGGGAGGCATGTTTGGTAACCTCTGCAACTGTAACTCTGGATGTCATCTCGACAGCACTCTATCAAAATAAGCACTTACAGTAGTCTGTATATATGCAAGATGCCACAATGCTACAGCTCGTGCATACTATAGATTCTCACATATGATACGATGAGATGGACTCTCCCTTGATGCGGGGACTGGGTTAATGGTGGCCGAGGTGAAGATTGAGGCTGAAGACTCGCAAGCACGTAGCAGCGGAATCCTTCCGCTTACCAATATCAGTACTACGAATGGCGTCATCTAAGGAACCAAAATTTGTTGTCGGCCATCATCCACGACGCTGCGAACATGGCGACATGAAGTTGCAGTTGCACATTTCACTCCGGCCCCTCCGACTTAGCTGTGTGTTCGATGTGATAGGTAGGTCGTAGATAGACAGTAATCCCTGGTCGTCAAAGATGAAAGATTCGGTAACCGGCACAAATTCGCTGTATTCGCTTTGTGCAGCTCGAACTTCGCCGACTCGGGCAGCAGCTCACCGTACGATAAGGGCCATATTGCAGGGACTCTCATCCTTAGTCACTCAATGTACAGAGGCAAATTGTCAGCAGACAACTCTAGCTTCTCCTTTCTACTTGTGAGTTTTCTATTGTCTAGTCTTTAGCTTTCTCTCTCTATAATTTCCTCTATTTCTAGCACTGTTTGGACTTGTCTTGGCCATGGCTAATACCCCGGATCAAGCCTCGAACCGAAACGGCAATGAGACTTTAGAAACGACTCCGCTAATCTTAAAGAAGGACTCTTTACGCGATTCACAGGAGCCACGAGAGAGCATTTTTAAACCCATTTACCGGATACTGCTATGCGGCCTACTTACTTCGCTTTCCTTTGGCGTCACCCAGGTGCCTCTCATCTATGTGTTCCGGGTAATGACTTGTGAGGCATATTACGACGTGCACGATTCGCCGCCACCAGGACTTCACGACAGATGTGCTATTCCAGCCGTAGAGTCAGGGACCGCCAAAGCAGTCTCACTGTTAGGCGTCTCAACTACATTCTTTGGTGTAGCAAACCTCTTCATTACCAGGTGGGGAATCAAGCGATTTGGTGTCAAATCTGCCCTCGCACTCCAGGTCTTCTGGCCCGCCGCGCGTTTGGCAGTGCAAAACGTGGGTGTAGCAATTGGAGGTACAAACGGTATCATCATCGTCCAATGCTCTCAAATTATCACCATCATCGGAGGTCCTAATGGGTATCTCCTTGCCCTCAACACATATGTGACAGAAGTCACCGAGCACAAAGAGAGGACAGCCGCGTTAGGGAGATTACAAGGATGCTTTATGTTCGGCAGTGCCATTGGATTCCTGGTTGGTGGTGTGTTAGCCGACGTCTTTGACATCATCACTCCGTTCCAAGTCACCCTGGTGCTCTTCTTGATTTCCACTATCTATGTCTTGATATTTCTGCCATACTTCCCTCCACATGCTGAAGGGTCAGTGAAAAAGCCGAAGGCGACCGGAATAGCTCGTCTGGTGGGTCCTTTGAGATCTATCATGCCAGCCAAATGGGTTCGAAAGGATGGTGCAGTCGGTACAGAATACGGCGCCATCATATTGGCTGCTGGGGTTTTCCTGGCTGTCTTGGCTACAGGCTATATACCGACTTTACTGCAGATGTACGCCACCGACATCTTTGATTTTGGCACCAGGCGTAACAGTTATCTGGTTTCGATGCATTCGTTCTTGCGAGGATTGTTCCTGACCTTCGTCTTTCCCCAAATCATCTCTACAGGTCGGCACTGGATGGAGAGGAAAGAAACAGATCGGGCACATGCGCATCTGGCATCATATGCAAAATCATCCGGAACCTCGACTCCTTCAGATCAGCAGCAGCTTGTGCGTGCTATGCAAGACGAGGAAGAACCGGATGTACCACCACCCAAACTGAACGATGATTGTGAGACATTTGAATTCGATCTCATATACACTCGATTCAGCTTGCTCGCGGATGGTGTACTGACGCTTGGCGCTTCATTCGTCTCTCAGGGCTGGCAGATGTACCTCGTTGGCGCCTTGCTGCCATTCGGCGCAGGCACAGCATCCGCAGCCAAAGGGACGATCCTGCAGATGTGCCCCGCAAGTGAGAAGACAGATGCACTGAGCGCCATTGCATTCGTGGAGATGATGGCCAGGCTTTCCACGACTTTCGTTTTTGGTCTTGTATTCGCGGCCTTTGCAGGCATCAGCAAGACTTACCTGGTTTTCGTCTGCAATGCAGCGGTTGCGTTATTCGGCTTCGTCATCCTGCTTTTCTCGCGATTTCCTCCTCAGGGAAGTACAAGACTAGAAGCGAAGACAATCGACGATGACGATGAAGACAGTTAGACCCTTGTTTGCCTCGCAATAGTACTGGCGTCAGAGAGGGCATCGTTCCTGGGAATTAGCAGTTACGAGCCATTTGGGCATTTTTAACGATATCCACAATTGAACATCGCATTGATTTCACCTTAGCATTATGTCCAGGCTTTCGATCTACGATCAGGCCTTTCACGCGTTGTAACGGTCGTTAGGTTAGCATGCAAACATGAGGCGCTCGTACTTTCGGCAGTCAGTGATACTCGAGATTTAAATCCCTGCTACGTCCAGAATCGACAGCATCTTATACAACGTTTCCTCCGCCTTTAAGTCGAATTGCGAACTGAGACGGGTTGGAAACAAGATTGTCGTGTCCATCTGCCGGCTTGCAAGCACTTTTCGACGTCTATCTACTGACCTCAAACGAAAATCCAAGGGTTCTATAGACTTATGACTTCCTAATTCGGCACGAACGACCACACCACGAGGAGAATTCGGATCCCCGTCCGCTCATCTCTCGACAAGCCTCGTAGGGGCAGGCCAGTAATATAGTGGGTGACCATATGCGAATCCCTGCTGTTGTTCGTTTTTGCCCTTTCCGTTGCCTCATGCGGTATTCTCGCAGGGTTCACACATTCAATCACTTTCCTGGTAGTTATGGAGGCGGAAGCAGCTCCGTGAAGACTCGGGATGATTCTAGATTGGCTACACATTATAGAGCTTTGTGGTGACAGAAGGCCATAGTACATGGCTCCGTCGCCCTTTTTTCGTGTCTTATCATCTGGATCCGCTTATGGACAGAAATCTTTTTTGGACGTGTGAAGAGCGTGCTTGTCCTATCGAAGTCGTCGCCTCCGAGACGTGGTCCCAGAGGAGATTGTTTCACAGATCCAGAGCATGAGCAGTGAAGAGGGTCGGTTTTGGGGCTGAACAGACAGTTGGCGAGACAAATGTCAGGACTCGCATCGCTATAGGCTTTCGCTACCTTTTGGCAGGCAGGCAGTCCACCAATGCAGGGCACGCCTGTTTTGATCGAGACCAGAGGATGCTGTTGGCGCACAGACCGTGCATGGTTGCTGTGGCTTTGATAGGGTTTAGCGAGGCTAAGCCTAACCCTTCTCTGCCTCTGTGGTAACGTTACTGTATCTAAACAAACCTAATCTATCCTGGCAGGATCGCGGTAACAAATCAATCACAAGCGCAAACCAGCGCCTACTGGGCGCAGACCGGTCCCTCTCTGTCAGCTGACTCTGGAGTATCAGGCTCTGGTGCCGCCTGGGATTTTGCCTCCTCCCGCCTTTACCATACCATGTCAACCCTCTCTCAGCCAGAGGGCAGTAAGTCGACGGCCCCCACCAGCGACCACAAGGAGGGGCACCACCACCCGGCCGAGACCATCTCACCAGTCCGCAACGACTCCAAGAACGAGTCCAGCAGCCACGATAGAGAGGACCAGGCCTCCGCTGCGGCGGCTGCCACCACTGCCATCAACCAGCAGGCATTTTCCCGCAATGCTGTGCTACCCAACGTCGACACCACCCTAGCCAATGCTGCACTCGCCCATCGTCCAAGCACGCAGCACAACCGCACCGCCAGCGCAGGCTTGCAGATCATGACGGACCTCCAACCACCAGCTGCCACAGTCCATGAGCCAATCCAGAACAATACTACGCGGACGGACCAACCCCCTCTGGAAGGGTCATCGCTGCAACCCAACTACACATCGCCATCGAAAGTGCCCATTACTGGGCTGGGTTCGTCGCTTCGGTCGAGTGCTAGCATGGTCTCGTCAACATCCCCTGGCTCGGCATTTACATCTCCATTCCTGTCGGCCATGGCTGATATTACGCCTTTACCTTCGCCTTTGGTCGTCAGTGGTGAGTCACCAGGACCATGGCGGAAAATGCGACAAGGCACACCCGGCTCACGGCAGAGCTCGATTGACTCGACGCATTCGACAGACAGGAACGTTTCACAGCCTACAAGCCCAGTATCCCCTACGCGAAAGAAGAAGGGTTATGGGAGCTTGATGTCTGCTGCGATCGAGACTTCGATGGCCAACGCTGGAATTGTACAAGAGCCAGGACAGATGCATGCCAGACAACATTCCCGACAGAGGAGCATATCAGACTTCGTCCCTGAACAGCTCACCAATGCACGGCAGCGTCATGTCACGATTGGCCCGGGTGATGCGTCCACCATGGGGAATCAAGGCTACCAAATGCAAAGGGAGGAGTATGTCGCCGCCCAGAGAGGGCTTGCTGTGCCTTCGCCTCCCCTTCAGCAGAGCGATACCTCAATGATGCTGCCAACCCCTCCTCCAAGCACTGCAAGTGTTGCTGAGAGCGATGAAGCGGATGAAGATAAGCCACCACTTGATGAGCAGGGCGTCCCAACCGAGTACCTCCATATCCATTGCGGCATCAATCAGCGCAAGCGTAAATTCAGGCCCTTGCGCCAGCTTGGTCAAGGAACTTTCTCCAGGGTCATACTGGCAACCACTGAAAAGCTCCCGAATAGACCCGCTTCAGACGTCGAGACGAGAATCAACCCACACAAGCTTGTCGCTGTCAAAATTGTCGAGCATGGACCAGCTGGTGGAGCTGATGAGGAGCGGATAGAGACGAGCTTGAAGCGTGAGGTTGACATGCTGAAGAGCGTGTCGCACCCATCTCTTATCCACCTCAAAGCCTGCGAGTACCAGCACAGTCAGGCTTTGATAGTTCTCACCTACTGTCCAGGTGGTGACCTTTTCGACCTCGCAAGCCAAAGGCGAGACGTGCTGACCCCAATAAATATACAACGGATGTTTGCTGAGCTCACAAGCGCAGTACGCTATCTCCATTCGCACTGGATTGTTCACCGCGACATCAAACTTGAGAATGTACTGGTGAATGTCAGTGCAGACGCACTGCACTCCCTTGACGCTCCACTTTCGCATCAAACACCTCTTGTCACTCTCACGGACCTTGGCCTTAGCAGGAGGATACCAGAGCCCCCTGAGTCACCTTTGCTTCAGACCAGATGTGGAAGTGAAGACTATGCTGCGCCTGAGATACTGCTGGGCCAGCCCTACGACGGCCGCCAGACCGACGCATGGGCACTTGGAGTTCTCCTTTATGCACTCATGGAAGGCAGACTTCCTTTCGACGCACCACCAGGCAAGCCAGACAGAAGCCGCAATACTTTCAGAATAGCACGCTGTGACTGGATATGGTGCCGATTCGGCGATGAAGATGGTGACTGGAGCGCTGAAAAGCCTGGCGCTGCTGAATATGACGGAGCCAGGCTTTGCGTTGAAGCTCTTCTAAAGAAAGTGCGCATGGGCAGGAAGCCGCTCGAGGAAGTAGAGAACATGGCTTGGGTGCGCCAGGGTATACAAGTACCCGGCGGGCTGCAAATTAGGGAGGAAGACTTGGATGATGAATGTGTTTAGCGCGTCTCTTCATGAAGAGGGAGGGCCAAAAGGTAAGCGACCTCGGATGCAGACCACACGTTTCATCGCCTTCTTGTCTTACACTACAACAAGCTCAGCCGCCATGACCTTCGTTGTTTGCTATTTTGTAATAAGGAAAATACGTCGCTTGTGAGCGATTTGTGCCAGCACTCGCATTGGGATTGGGGTTATACTACAGGAGATTTCGTCTTAAGATACCAAGGGGCTTTTAAGCATTTGTTAGGCTATTTGCCCATACGCGCAGCTTTGTATGTCTTATACAATGTTCAAAATGTGCTTTTGTATGTCTTTTTTTCCCCTCCTCTTTACTTGACCAAGGTTTTGTGGCATCATCTCGATTACGTTGCACCCGCCTGGATACTTTAGAGAGGACTCAAATACAGTTAGTCGGCAAGCTTAAACACTCTCCGACCGCGAGCGTAATAGCAATCTCTTGCTCAGAACACGTAATTTCGCATTCATTGCCTGTCAATTATCTGTTGCTATACAAGATCTATAGAAGCACGGCGTCACTTTCGCGTACCTTCCTGAATCGTCCGTTTGCGGAAGCAATGCCAGACCCCCGCTAGGTCATCGCATCCAGAATCTAATCTACTTCTTAAGGCGAACCTTGGTACGCGATGCCATCCCTACTACCGATGGTAAGCATCTCGTCTTCATCTCTTAATTCACCTCAGAGCCAACAACAGGATGCTCTTATCGATGCAAAACGCGACAAGGGCAAAGCCACGGTGCAGATAGTGAACCCAGCCCATCCAACAGGCCGCACGTACAACGGTCCGCTCTCGCTCGTACCCTCAGGCAAACCGGTTCGGAATGCGCAGATCTTAGGTCGCACAGATCCAGATGCTCGCAACCATTTTACGTCCACCTACACTGTCAGGGTCGGCAAGGTTAAGATAGGCGACATTGGCATACATGAAATCACGGACTATGCTTCTGCACTCGAAGTGGAGAGATTCGAGCATGAGAGGTTCGATGTCGAGAGGGAGGTCAGAGAGGCCGAAGAAGCGGCGGATGAAGAAGCCGAGAGGCTGAAGATGCTCGCGAAGAAGGCTCGAGTGGGACGGCCAAAGGGCGTTGCTGGGTATAGGGTCCCAGGTGAAGTGGACGAGGAGCGGGAGGATGGGGCTACAGTTGCACAAGGGAGGGAGGGCAGGGCCCGGCCTTCATATAAACATTTGTACCGTGCTGCTCGTCATAGAAGGCGAAGGAGGAGAAGAGATCTTGTCACTGGTAACCTGATTCCTCTGAGTGACGAGGAAGAGGAAGGTGAGGATACGGACGAGGATAACGATGATGTTCAGCAGCAAGCCACGAGCATGTCGACAAGTACACTACCTGATTCCATGCAGTCGACGAATACGCTTGACTTTCCAGTCATGCTTGGTCAACCTAGGAGGCGGAGGCGCAAGAGGGATCCAGTGACTGGAGAGCTCATGCCACTCTCGCCTCTACAAGAAGATACTGATGCCACAACGAACCTTCCAATAATTGTACCATCCAAACCTACAGCTTCTTTGTCGATACAACAGCAAAGTACTGATTCGAAGAAAAGGCAACGTCGCCGTCGACATCCAATCACAGGTGTACTCATGCCACTGGGTTGGGTGTATGATCCAACAATTGACGACCCTTCAGCTTCCTATGGCACGCACAAATCTTCCTCCCGGTACAATGTGAACTCACTCGAACGCCTCAGTATCACCGGGGAGCCTATCACAAAGAGACCAAGACTCGAATCCGAGTCTGATTCAGCTAGCAAGCGGTCACGCTCACCTGTGATCAAGACTCGTTCCTCGCCAGTGATAAGTGGGAATGCTTCTCCTCGGATCATTGCTGCAGCCCTACAGTCGTTAGACGAGGGCGCAGACGATGTTCCTGATACCATAATGTCAGAACCAAATTCGACTTTCAGAGAGGCTGTTGGGGCACTCGAGTCCGAGTCCGAGTCTGAAACGGACGAGAATCTCCTACAGTCCTTCAAAAAGCCACTCCCTAGTATAAAACCCAAAACTTCTATAATGAACCCGACTGCAAATATCGACGTACATGATATATCGTCAAGTTCAGAGGCTGGCAGTGTCAACAGCATCATTCCCTCACCAGCAAAAACAAGTATCATACATCCAGCAGCAGCATTACCCGTAGTTGATGACGATGATGAATCCAGTAAGAATGAAAATGAAAGCGAGTTGGGAGAGGGCGAATTTGAAATTGAGAAGATCCTCGCACATCATCTGAGCGATCCGCGCACACATCCAAAGGAGCTGGGCAAGGTGCCCGTCATGCTGTATAAGGTCAAATGGGTCGGCTGGGATGAACCCACTTGGGAGCCTGCGGAAAGCTTTGATGATAGGGAGCTTGTGGACGAGTATCACAGGGTCGTCGCGGCGGCGAGACCATCAGGGCAGCTCGCTGACATTATTCTCACGTCACGATAGACATGATTTCACGAAATTTAGCAATGACGGCAATGCCACAAGCCACTACAATAGTCGGCATTTCTTGAAAACTCCAGAAACGTGTCGTTTCAAAGTCGAATGTGAGTTTGAGCGTACGGTCAGAGCCAGTGCGGTCTGAGTAAAGTTCGCATCTGCAACCACGCAAGTCATCCAGGTTCAAGGGAAGACTTCCTCAGCATTTGCATTATCCCCTTACAATCCGAATGATCAGATGTATGATCTCAAGGCTCCACCCGTCAAACTAACCTAGGAATGGTTCCGGCACATCACTGGAGCATACGCAGCAATGAGAGCGGAAGGTCCTATTTAAGTTCGTAAATTGGATACTTGGACTTGAGTCGGATTGATTGAATCATCACTGGAGTACTAAAGTAGGGTTTTGTGGCCATCATACATCTCCAATGATCACTAAGTCGTCAGAAAACTAGCGACCACTGGCAGGATGGTTAAACTGAGCCAAGCTGATTGTAGTATAGGCTTTTGGAGGCAAGGCCTGAAATGGGTTTCATCATTATCTCAAAGGAGCTTCAGGCTTGACTTACTCCCTCGCACGCAATGAAATTCGAAACACACTGTGGAATTGTCTGATCTTGAGGGGTTCTTCTTGCATGTAGCTGAATTGCACCCCCAGAACACTGCCTTGTCCAGCCAACTGTGGCCTCAGGCTGCTCAGTTTGGTCCAAGTGATTATTGTCGATCTTATCAGCACAGATCGATGTAAGTAGACTTTACGATTTATCTTCCATTGGACCTGAACATGACATCGCTCCGGAGTTGGAATCAATGTCAGCAGTTAGGCTGTGACCTATCCAAGCATCCACTTTCGCAACATCTTGTACATCTTGAGAGAGCAGACCACACAATGTTAAATTGGAGCCTCATATTCATCATGTAATTCGTCATGTTCGTATACCGCAATCCTCCAACATACACCCTACGGTACTCATGCTTTTAAAGTTAGTGACACTAAGGTGGGTTTGTACATGTATAGAGCGATAGGGCGCTATGGAGAAATCCGACCAACTTATACGTCTCTTGCTCATTGGTCATTGCCCGTGTCCTGGATGATGCTTGTGAGTAGCGATCCAAATTTCGTGGAAGGCAACATAGACACACAAGACAACCAACTAAAGATGCAAAAATTGGAAAAGCTCTATGAACGAGCCGCACGATATCGACACGACTACAACCAAGCGCATTCCTATTGACAAGGGCTTTTGCTCAATCCAGCACTATTTCATGCACGCACTCAACGCCGGCGTACGAGCAATAACTACTACTGTATCCGTTTCAGCCCTAACGTCCTGCCTTGCAGCTTGGCGTAAGAGCGCTTGGTCCCTCTCCCCACCAACAAAATTTTTATGATTATATATTAGATAGCCACTCTCATTAACATCAATCAAGGTCCTCCTTTCGGGAGACTTGCCGGGGTAGCTCAATCGGTAGAGCGTGTGGCTCTTAAGAGTCTGATCATCAGATCAGGATTGAAACCTCAAGGTCGCGGGGTATGTCTTGATCATACAATAACCAGTATCCAACCATTACTAAAAATGCCTCAGTTCGAGCCCCGCCTTCGGCTCTTCCTATATTATAATGGCCCTGTTCAAAGAACAGACACGGCTTCGAATCGTGACCTTCTTTTTTGTTGTCAATCTTTTTGTTCTCTCCTACCTTGGAGTGGTGGTATTGCTTGGAGTTGTCTTCCTCTTGAGCCTGGCTTAAGATCCGATAGCATCTGTTGATACTTTAAGTTGAGTTCAAGCGTAGGCTTTACAGAGTTTCCACGGATTTTCTATTTCCGCAATAAGAACCCATCCTTGTTGTGCTTTACGTATGCCTGTATGCCTGAATTTTGTAGTATTTGTGCCTGAGATTTCCGCGTGGGCTGCAGTATGCCCGTCCGCGCCGCGTCGCGTGCGATCTGAGCGACCCTCCAGAGCCCTAATGGCAATGTGATATTCTACAATTTCTACCTACGATCAGTATTTAATCTGGCTGCGCCTGCCAAAGCGTGGTCGCCAGAAATGGGCTCGCCGGTTGATCTCGCAAAGATTTCCCACCTCCATAGACTTGACCGCGATTTTGCAACGCTACAGAAGCAAGCAGTCGCAGACCTTCTTCACAGGCACAACCTCCATTTCGCCGGCGGCCAACCTGTATCCTTCTCGAGACGACATTTTGCCGAAGAGCTAGAAAGAACAGATTACTTTGTCTGCGAAAAGACGGACGGGATCAGATGTCTTTTGTTCTGCACACAACAGGTTGTAGATGCAGACTCGGCGCCGCAGGAACTATACCTATTAATCGATCGCAAGAATGACTACTATGCTGTTGAATTTGGATATCTGCATCTGCCTACTCCGCGGGGTATAGAATCATTCCATACAGGTACAATCCTTGACGGCGAGCTTATCAAGCAGAGATCGCCTGATGGGGAGAGGCTGGTCTACCTCATCTTCGACTGTCTCTGTATGGACAGCAAGCCTACCCTCGACAGACATTTGGAGCAGCGGCTCGGCAAAGTTAGGGAGTTTGTAGACAAGCCGTATCGCAATTTCGCAAAACAATGGCCTCAAGAAGTATCTCCACAGAACGCGGTGAGTGGGCATGGCGCAACCTACGCACACTTAATACACAATCACTAACTCAGCTTTTGGCAGGTCTTCCGCATCGAGATGAAGAACATGCAGCGTGGCTACGGTATAATGATGATGTTCAAAGACGTCCTGCCGCGTCTCTTGCACGGCAACGATGGCCTCATATTCACCTGCATTACGGAAGAGTACGTTGCAGGCACCGATCCGCACATCCTCAAGTGGAAGCCTCCGCATGAGAACACCATCGACTTTCGACTTTTCATCGAGAGCTTTCCCACATCAGCCGACGAAGAAGGCGAGTATGAAGATTACTGGGCAAAGCCGAAGATCACAATCCACGTTAACCACGGGAACGGCGTGTACAGGCCTCACACCGAGCCCTATCTTGCACTTACAGATGAAGAATGGGAAAATATCAAGAAGCTGGAAGAGCAAATTGACGGCAGGATTATTGAGTGTTTCCGCGACCCGCATACACACCAGTGGCGGCCCAAGATCGAATCGCACAATGGCGCGCCAAGGTTCAGAGATGACAAGACAGAGGCCAACCATATCTCAACCGTAAATAGCGTGCTAGAAAGTATCGAGGACGGAGTCACTGAACAAGAATTAGTAGAGCACGCGGCCAAGATCAGAGAGGCATGGAAGAGAAGGGAGACGCAGAGAAAGCAGGTGCAAGATCAAAAACAAAAAGAGCAGGCAATGCAGCACCAGCAACAGCGTCAACAACAGCACCAGCAACAGGATGACGATGGACCAACTTATGATTGAAGGATCGCACTTTCTCGTTGCCATTAATGATGGATTAGCGCGGCGTTAACGGTTGGGGATGTCATACAATACCCAGGTCAAGTCCAGAATCATTCAACAAAAATGACATGCTGTCTAAAGTAAGAGTATATCTAGAATTCAGATCAAGTTGACCTTTGAAAACAGCTCAAGTGAAAGTACAATGTTCAATCTTTCACTATTGCAAAACTTAGACATCAATGAGCGCAAGGAGACACGGCATCATTAACCCACGCCTCCTTTACTTTATTCATTGGCTGTGACAGATGATAGGTATGTATATGCCCCGGAAACAGGGCGAGCGAATCGCCGCAGCGTTGCACGTAGGCTAGGAACTCATGTGTATCTTTTAGATGATAAGGTAGCGTGGTCCACTGTTTCTCGCGAGAGTTGTCTTCAAATCAATTCGTGGCGGTATGTGTATCTAAACTTAAACACAACAGACACATTACCCTAGGCACTGAATCCACTCTGTGGCACCTGTTCCCTTCCCGTCACATGCCCAGAAGAAGTATATCGCCATCGTTCCAAAATACAGTAAAGCGAAAGCCACCCACGTCTCAACATGATGCCTAACGAGAACCAGGAGACAAAGCGATCCAGGTGCGCCAATCCATACTTTCTGTGCGCCAAAAAACAACCGGCTCGACACCATTGCAAAGTCCTTTAGTATCCTTAGTAGAAGACTAGGTTGGTGCTCATCTGCCAAAACGACTGTTTTAGCAACAGGTCTTCTACACAGCCACCAGAACGTCTCTCTGGAGACGTCCTGAGTCCTAGTCGGACATCCTTCAAGTGGCTGCATGTCAATATCGTAGTCAGCATCGCCTGAACTATCAGGGCCCAGTATACTCCCTTCATGCTCCTGTGAAGTGCTTGCCTGCGTTACGATATCGCAGTTGGCATCGTCTGAACTATCAGGGCCCAGTGTACTCCCTTCATGCTCCTGTGGAGTGCTTGCTTGCAATTCTACCTCGCCAGGCCCCGGGCCATTTTGAATCAGAAACACGCTCGCCCAGCTCACACAGATCCTCGAAATTACGGCAGTTCCGAAACAAGCACAAGCGACAGCTATGAAAAGAATGATACTTGGAGACTGGCGCGATGTATCCTCGCTAGTTTTGAAAACATCCAATATGTCCGAGAACAGCGAGAGCGAGATCACTGTGAGAGAAGTCCAAAGTCGCCTGACATACGGCGTCGGGTTGCGCAAGCTTCCCAGAGCCGTGATCAGAAGGCACATTAAGAGCCATGCAAACTGTACCCAATATACGACCCGTATTACGTTCTCTAGGCTGTGAATGATCATTCTCTGCGCAATAACGCTCCACGTGCTGACTATTGCACAACAATGGACTAACCAGGTCCAAAAGAGAGGACTAATAGACTCCGCAAGAGCATCAAGAGAATCAAGATTGGACAACTCTGGCATCAAAGCTTGGCTCCATACTGGCCTTTGCTTTCTCATCCCATGGCCTTGATATTGAGGTGCATTTCGGACCAGTCCCCAAAGTCCTGGTATGAATAAAGACGCCGCAAGAACCTGAATTCGCCAGATTCCCGACAGGCTGAAGATCTTGATAGCTTGTGGTAAGACAGTAAAGACAAACATGACCAACTTGAGAATGAACGAAGCAGAGACATTGGGCTCCAGCTGCTTGTCAATAGTAGCAATCCGATCTTTTCCATCCCGTGCACACTGGTATTCGTTGTCCAAATCATTGATCTCCAATATCATGTCTGCTACGCAGACGAACGGTGACGAGCGGTGGAGCTATAACAGACCAGAAACTGTATTCCCACTGGTCCAATGGCCGGTATAGCTAGGTTGCGTTATCGCGTACAGAGCGAGCGCAGTGATAGCCCAGAATATGCTCGCTGGCATCGGGTGGTAGTGGAGTGGAATGGCGATCAAGGCGATGAGTAATCGTATGGTGGATATCAATAGGCACTGCAATAAAAGCCACAGCTAGTGCTAGTCCCATCAAGAATGCTATGACTCGGTACTCCATCGCGTCCAGTCAATCAGATATCGAGAAGTATATTGTTGAAGAGTTGACGACATTCAGTTAAATACATCAGGCTGGCTGCACTGCCTCATGGCTGCGTCACACCAATCCATAACCATATGTACTCACTGCATCTATATCTGCAATTTCAAAGCTGGACGAAACATAGTGATATGACAGTAAGGTAAAAGACGAAGAGGTGCTGTGTTAGTCCGTACTGTGACCTAGGTGAGTAAGATGCTTGACTGGCATATCATCTTTTCGACTACTGGAACTTCTGTATAACAAGGTAGAGCGCATCCAATGCACCTAAACGTACTTGAAGCTTACTAGAGTGTACATCTTGGTCAATTCTACCCTGGCAGCGTTATTTTGACATTGTTTCTAAGGATACGCTGTTAATGTGCTTGTTGCTGATATAGCCATTACCACCAGTGCCAAGAGCCACATGTCCCTTGTCAGTGGCAATGCCATACAAGCACCTATAGCCTTCCGTCACAGAGCCAGGACCCTCTTCTATAGATCTTAGGCTACACAAACCAACCTTTGTTGTTGCTACTGTGCACTGAAAATCCCAGTCCGCTCCACTCGAGACAGCAAAGTTCGTCCCTATTGCTGAAACCGTACACGCGCCCCTCGCAAGTGACCGTCAATCTGCCCATCGAGCTTACTTTCAATAGACGTGAAAGCATTCAAAATCGAAAGCTTTGTATTCTGCCAACGTATAGAAGCTTGCAATTGGATACGGTCGCATGCTTTTGAAAGCCTATAAAGCGCACGATCGAAGGATGTCGGATAACGGGGCGCAAGACTAGGGTCCATAGGTGCCCAGTGATGTTAGGTACACCAGGTGCCGAGGGCTCTAGAGCACGTTTTCGAGTGCAGGTTGAAACGTCCAGATCATCGCACTAGATCATCGCATGGTAAGGAACGGATCGACAAGCCAAGATTGATAACATAGTGCTCATCAGAACTTGAGATTTAGGCAAGGAAGACCTGCCGGCTATTCAGTCTGCAGGCTAGCCTTCAGTGACCTCAGCTCAAAAATGATACCGCTTGGGTTCAAGCAATATATCCTGCAGGAACTCGTGGAGCTACCCTTGCAAAGCCGACAGCATACAGTCAAGACTACTGAAGCCTCATCACTTGAAACTATAGCTGCCGCCTTGCCTAGAGACTGGCTTGCCCTGTCTATTCAACAGTACCGCAACACCCTTTTTGCCAGCCACATCTGCCGCGCTGGCAGTCGAAGTTCTGGACTTGTCTTTCTTTGCACCTCTCTTGGGCGCTGCCAAGCTGGGCCTTGAATGTGGTGACCCGATCTCATCCCTCGCCATCCCATTTTCCCATTTCGTGCACCTGTCCCTTGCATCGGCCCTCACTTCCGCAAGCTTGTTGCGTGTAGATATCCGGCTAGTGGGCTGCTCCTCTTCAGCCTCGACCTTCTTAGCAGCTTGAGCATCCTTAAAGTCTCGTAAGGCTTTCATGTATTCGCCTATCTTGACATGCCAGGCCAGGAGCTCTTTCTTGAGCGCCCGCTCACGCTCGCCTTTGTCGTCAAGCCATTGGATGAGCTGGGCCAATCGTTGTTCGTCATCGATGAACCCCCATTCAAAAGCATTGGCCAGACTTGTTGGTCCTTCTTCCTCTGCACGACGTTCGACTACAGTCTTGCCAAAACGCAGCTTGTACTCTTTCTGCTCTTGATCGTTAAGAGCGATAAATCCATCCACTTCCATCTGATCAGGACCCTGGACCCAAATTCGGCCGTTGGCGTAGCCGTAATGCGCAGTGCTTGAGGATGGAAGTCCTCCGAATGGCTGACCGTTGCGCTCAAACCAATAATATCGATTGCAGTAGCGATCCTTTCCAAGAACCTTGGTGCGTTGGACGTTAGCCTCTCGCAGGTCGCTATCACACTCATCAATCTTCGCTTCAAGGTCACCGATCCTTTTCTTGAGATCTTCCCTCTCCTTCACGAGCTTGATAAACTCTTTCGACTGCTTCGGTTTGTTCTTCTCCCTCTCCAACTTCTCTGCTTTCGCCCTTGCAGCCTTTCCGATCTCTTCTTCCCTCTTCCGCTTGCGGTCTTGCCCCCCTCGCAGGGACCTTCGAGGCGCATCATCATCTGGATCCTCAGAGCTGATGCTCGCATCGCGTACCTCGCTGTCGCCATTTGTCTGCTCAGGCTCCTGCACCATCGGACCAGGAGAGACAGCCATATTCTCGGGTAGTAGGATTTTGTACTCGCGGTCCTTTTCTAATAGCTGTTCTCCAAGTTCCTTTTTGCTCCGCTGCCATTCAATTTTGGTCTTGCGAATATCCGTCTGGTCGTCGCTACAAGCCTCCAGAAAGTCTTTCAGAGCTTTCGTTGAAACAGACAACATCGTGATCAGCTCAAGAGCCGATATACGCAAATTGACGTCGAGTGCTGCAAAACTCTCCTGCGCAGTCTCGGCAGTAGGTTCTTCCTCAACTGGTGCCAGTTCGGCGAGCAGTCGTTCACAGCGATTCTTATGTATCGGGCTGTGGGACAGTTGGTGCAAGAGACCAACGAGAACGACCTGCCAACCACCGTTTTCAAAGTCGCGTGCCTGCAGTCGAGATTGCCAGTCGGTATCACCTAACATTTCCATTGCGCGGTTGGCCACGGTGGATGAAGTCCTTGGATTGGTCACTGCAGGGTCAACGTGGCTCAGTCGGCTGCGCGTCCTACCTGCCGGTACGTCGTGAGCCGGTGTCGATAAGTGGCTTTCGTCGTTCTCGTCATCTGAATCATCTTCGCTATCGTCAGCCACTTCAGGCAACTTCACATGGACCTTCCCTTCTTCGTCTACAATGTGCTTCAACACGCCACAAAAGACCTCTTCGAGCAGTTCGCATGGGTTGTCCGGATCCTTGTGTCGTAACGCATCAACAAAATCGTCAAAAGTAAAGCTGTCCAGTACGTAAACTTCTGCTTGAACATTCAGTGTGTTCCACACTTCGAGAAGCATCCCCATTGATGCCATTTCAATATCGTGCATGTTGATGCGACGGCCTTTGAGAATGTAGTGTTCTTGCTCTGTTGTGAAGAAGTCAAGGCGCGGCCGCTTGCTCTCCGGCATATCGCCGCGTATAGGGAGATCAAGATCTTCGATCGGATACTTGATCGGTGGTGGCGGTGGTGGTTGTGGCGGGGCACGAGGATTGCCTATGGGGAGATGGCCGTTGATCTGGTTGTGCGGTACGTTGTTCTGAGACAGTCACATTAGTAATTGCTCAAAGGGAGGAACGACATTACCGATACCTGTCGAGCATGACCTTTGGCAAACTGAGCCTGTTGGAGCTGCAATTCTTCGGGCGACAAGTGCTTTGGACGTGGTGCACGGGCCTTCACTGTAGGGTTGCGCTGAAGTGTCTGTTGCTTGGACAGTATCTGTGCATCCCGCAGAAGGTGCTGAGGAATTTCCATGGGTAGTCGGTAGTGGATTGCAAGATGCTCCTTGACGAGCCATGGAGCGCCAATCCATGCCTCTCGTTGAAGTGAGCTTTTCAGGAAAGAGCGTAGGTTCTGCTTGGTGAATACATTGCGTTTGCGTCGGATGTGCCTGTCATCAAGCAAGGCTTCGTTGTCGGACACGTCGATCTTGACGAAGTAGCGAGAAAAGGCTGGGCGTTGGACACTGCCGTCGGGACCGCGTATCATTGGGAATTTGGCTTTTTCACGAATGACGCCTTCCAATGTTTCACCATCGTCAAGAATGATGAGAACGTCTTCGCCTGGGAAGAACTCCTTCTTGAACTCTTCGAATACAGTCGACACTAAGCGGACAGTCAGCGTCCCAAACCGGCGGTAGGATGCTGGTCTGTGGCCATACCGAGATCATCGATCCGCGATGTCGTTGAGAATTGCACTTTACGAAGGATAGGGTCGCGAAGTACTTCTGGAAAGAGGCTCTCAATGCTGGTTGAGCTCTTCAACTGCAGAGGGTCAATATATGTCGATTCGTTCCGAGGTTGTCATCCGCCATCATACCTCAGATTCAAGAGCCTGGAAATAGGTAAGACCCGACTTGCCGTTGATAGCATCAGTGAACTTCTTCTACCAAGCTGTCAGTCACGCTCCATGTAGTGAGCGAGCACTTGGAAAGTCATACCTGGGCAAGGTAGTCATATCTGCGAACAGCGATCAGCAAAACTCCCAACGGCTGGGATCCATCCAACTTACCTTTTGAGATATTCCTCGTAGTCCCGGAACACTTCACCAGTGGCCTGCAAGACCCAAACCTAGGGAACATGTATCAGACACTGCTCACTATTTGCGCACGGCAAGCAATGATCCTTACTGTTTCATTATCTGCAATTCCCTGTGGTGCAGGTTGGTAGTGGACCGGCTTGCGCTTGTGTAAGACCTTATGCCGATTAGCTTGCAGTGATTGAGCTTTGCTTTGCAAGACGCTTGCCATGGTGGTAGTATGCCAGCTCTTGTGCGCTTGCCTTCCACCTCTCCTAGCCCACAAGAGCCTGACACAAGCAATGGGTGAGCGGTATGTGGATGGTCGATCCGTCAATGGTGGGTGGGAAACAAAGTATGCCCTTCTTAAGGCCACATTCAGTTACACTACCGCGTCAACAAAGCTGCTGGAGGAAATGCGATGGCTGTCGCGGACAAAGACGCGTCAAGGCGGCAGGGCAGGCAGCAGCCAGATGCTTCCTCGAGGCTGGTGGTGAGTATGGAGGAGGAGGAGCCGAAGTTCAGACGCGTCCCATTGGGCGTAATATAGTCGAGGGCGGCGGGAGCAGGAGGAGGGTGGTGATGATCGAGTATGCGCGTGTGGATGGCGCGCGTGATGAGAGGATTGATGAAGGTGGAGGGCGCTGGTGGATGATGGAGGACGTGGCGGGAGCGAGATGTGGGAAAGGGAAGAAGACATGGCAGCGTAAGGTAGGCAAGATTCTGGGGCTCGCCTTGCACACACCTACGCACGGCGAGCGAGGGTAAGGTCGGCGGACCGTGGACTTCAGGTAGGGTAGGGTAGCGCACACGCAGAGTGACCTACAGTGCCTAACCGCACTACCTGACTGACTGCGGTCCACGCCTAGCTCCTCCCACTGCACCGCTGGAGACGCACGCCAAGTCCCATCAACCGCCAACTAAGGTCCGTCCCGTCTAGCACTAGGCCACTTAAGCGAAACTCTGTCTGCCCTCCGGCGCCCCTCCGCGCTTCAGCACTCTCTACACACCCTCCAGCCCTTCTATACCGCGTATTGCCCTGCGTCTCCTGCTTTGAACCATGGCGAGTTTGGACTCGTTGCGCTCGCCAGATCCCGTTTAATCAGCACAGCGCACTGGACCTGTCTGTAGAGCTCACGTGCACAAGTTACCGTTTGCGATATGATCCTGCTCAGCGTTACCCCAATTCCATCACCCATGCACCGAATGCATCTTACCAGAGACCAGCTGGAAAGCCGTGATTATGATTGCTCCGTTTCTAAGCATCAGCAAACATACAATTGCGGTCGATACGGTCACTATGTGCACGCAACATGTTGCACTCCACCGACCACCGCGTTGATCGCATTGCTCTGTGTGCTGGAGATGAGAAATAGGTATATTTGGTCGTTGTGTCTGAGCCATACTCCTTTCCGTCTGTGCAACCGCACAAACCCAACAACGTCTTTCACGATGTGAAGAATACCCCAAGGAAACCAAACCAGCTGCCGACCACTCCTATGGCTGAATATGAACTGATAAACATCAGTGGCAGGAACTCAAACTTCGCCCCAAATATCACTTGATGTAGAAGTGAACAGTAGGTGATCAGCGGTATCGCAATGATAATGTAGAGAACAGCAAAACGATCGAGAAGCCAGACTCGTGGATGTTCCGCTCTGAGACTCAATTAGTGTGCATTACAAGCAGGCGAGTGTCAAGCTCGAGAAACTTACGCAGGTGCCAGCCGATCAAAGGCCAGAAGGAAAGCGATCAACCAGAAGATTGTATAGACTACCTTGACTGGGAACTCTTGTGCTGTAAAGAGCAGGGGGAACAGGCTGACGTGTCCAGCCACTGCAAGTGGCCTGAAGGCACCCAGGAAACGACGGTCTTTCAAAGCAAGTAGACTGGACGGGATGATTACGAGCAAGACCGCTTTCTCGTGCACATGCCATCCAAACAGGAACGAAGCGTATCCACACAGTGTTAGAGCACCGACAAAATTGTCCCAGGTGCAATAGAAGAAGCACTTGGCAAGCGCAGGCTACCACACGTTAGTTTCGATTCTCGCACAGTATTAGGCCCTTTTGTACACTTACGATCTGGGTTGCCAACGTTAACACAAAAGTCATTCGCGGCGTGATCTCTGGTAAGACAGCAAAGGCGGTGTCACCGACCAAACCTCTCGTGACGCTGTTGACAGCGTTTTCGTCAACAGGCAGTCTCAGGTACGGAGCAGCTGGTGTCAAGTCAGAAACCATATCATTTCGGTAACGCGGAGGTCGCTCACCGTAGATCAAGACTCTGTCTGTGAATGAGTACATCGCCCACACATTAGGGGCCCAGTAAGCATGGCATAGACCTCTCGAAAATGGAAATAGCCGGCTGAAGACTTGCTCAATCTGATCCATGTAGATAAATGGTCCAAAGGCAAGGGCCGTAATGACGGAAACACACAACCCAAGCTTGATACAATTGAGGAATTGTATGTGGAATATCGACCGTGGACCGAGACAATACGATCGTAAGAGGAATACAAAGTATGCGGGTGCGAGATAGAGGTAGATGTGCTTCATACATAGCAAGGCGGCGAACAGTGCCCCACTCGCTAGCAGCGTCGAGCGGGACCTGGCCAAAACGATCGAAAGAATCAGGATGCCGTACATTGCGCCGTTGTATTGGAAGTGAATATGGTCGATGATGAGCAGGCCAGGCGAGGTGAGTATCGACAGTGCAGCAGCATGGTGTTGCTTCTTCGTCCCCTGAGGCGACGAGCGGACATACATCCACAACGCGAATGCCAATATGAGCTCAGTAAGGACCACTGTAGCTCGTTGGAAGAATATTGTTTGCCAGGAGTCGTAGCTTAGGTTGGAAACCTGGAGCATAGCAGAGTCGGCATACCTAGCGGCCTGCGAAAGGACCCATTCGAAGTAGGCAAAGAAAGGGGGGTAATCGAGAGTCCATTCTGATGTCTTCTCATAATACCACTGGTTCAATGGCAGCGAATTGGTGATTGCAAGCCAGTTACGATGGACTTCGAAGTCGGTCGATTTACTGTGAGCACCACACTTAGCTGTCTGCCGCCTCCTTCAGCTGATTGGGAAATTCCTCACTATGCAGGCCACAGCAGAACTTTCAACGTCGTCGCTAGGACAGTGCATTGAGATAGTGTTGGATAATTCGGTGCCATTATTAATTCGTGATACCAAAGACACTATGGGTCTGATGCATTAGTTTGCGCTCCTATTGTGCCCTTGTTCTACTGTATTTGCTCCTTTCATCAACCCGTGTCATTTCGCATTGGTCGGTATGCCTGGGAAGGCGGCTCATCCCGCTTCGCGTCTGCAACATGCACGGGCCAGGGCGCGTTGTTCAAACCCAAGGAGTCTGAACTCAGTATACCACGCGTCGATCACGCTCAAGGCAGCAATGGTTTCTATCCCCTGCTAAAATTTTGCCAACGGTCAGAATCTAGTCAGAATATCTTTATACACTCATGGAAGACGTCCAAACGATAATCAAACCAGCGAGAATACTATCTATAACCACATGCATCCTTTTCGAGAGATGTCGCTCCAATACGAGATGATTCACGCTCAACTTCCCCTTTGCGATCGAGGTACCTTGGAGCCTTTCGGCCGTCCGTCAGGGGTCTGTGCAATAATGAGGTGCTCAACCTGATCTTCCAAGGTTCTGCGTTCATGCCATGAAGCTGCGCCTCTTAGGAGGTCACCGCTGCAATGTTCCCTGTGAGGTAACGACCATTGAGTCTCTTTGTGTGCTGGTTTTTCCGTCGTATCGCTCTCGATTCATCCCATCACTTAGTACTATCCATTCCTTAATTCAGTTTCCCTCTAAACCCTGCCAATGGGGACATAATGACAAGATGGCTACAAAGATGGACTCTTTACAGCATACTTGCCTTCTTTTCTCTCTGTCTCTTGTCTGAGCTGCTTGATTACACGGCGCCATGGCGTCCTCCACCAGACCCTGTTTGGCAGATCACACGACCAGGCTTGTTCAAGCCCAAATTTAGATGGAAAGATGTCAAAATTCACCACCCTGTGCAGAACATAACTCCACTACCCTCTGGCCAACCAATAGCGATCCCGAGGATACAGCATGACTTCGCATCCGAAACCCCTCAAGAGAAGGCAGTGAGGAAGCAGCGGCTGGCCGCTGTGAAGGAAGCCTTCAAGCATTCATGGCATGGATACAAACGGAATGCTTGGTTGCAAGATGAAGTAGCCCCGCTCTCTGGCAGAGCGAAAAACCCCTTTGGAGGTTGGGGAGCGACACTGGTGGATTCACTGGATACCTTGTGGATAATGGGCATGGAGCAGGAGTTTATCGCCGCAATGAAATCCCTCAAGAAGATCGACTTCGCAACAACACCTACGGACACACTAAACGTATTCGAGACGACAATCAGATACCTTGGCGGTCTGCTTAGCGCTTACGATGTCAGTGGCCACCAGTATCCAATCTTGTTGGAGAAGGCCGTCGAGTTGGGCGAGATGATATACTTCGCATTCGATACGCCAAACCACATGCCAGTTACCAGATGGCAGTGGAAAGAGAGACTAATGGGAGAACGGCAACTGGCACTTTCCAGTTCTTTCGTTGCTGAAGTAGGCTCATTCACTTTGGAATTAACACGCCTGTCTCAGCTTACTGGTGATCCTAAATGGTACGATGCCGCTGCGCGGGTCATGGATGTTTTTGCGACACAACAGAACAAAACAAAGGTGCCTGGTCTCTGGCCTATCCAGGTCAACACAATGAAGCAAGAATTCACCAAGAATACTGATTTTACATTTGGAGCGCTTGCAGACTCGCTGTATGAGTATCTACCAAAGACATACCTAATCCTAGGTGGTCACAAGGATCAATATAGGACAATGTTCACGACCGCTATTGAGGCAGCAAAGACACATATCTTCTTCCATCCACTCAATCAAGAGAACAAACAGCTGCTCATTCCAGGTGGTCTCAAGCGCTATTCTACGATCAATCTCAAAAGATCGTACCAAGGCCAGCATCTCTCTTGCTACGCTGGCGGCATGGTCGGCATTGGCGCCAAGATTTTCAATCGCCCTGCTGATTTGGAGATCGCTCGCCAGCTCACTGATGGGTGCATCTGGACATACGAGAGTATGCCTACTGGTGTTGGACCAGAAGTGTTCACCGCGCTGCCCTGCAACGATAGTAGCATCTCGGAGCTTCCGGATTGTAACTGGCTTGATGAAGAATGGTATCACGCCATCGTCTCCCAAGGTCAGTTCCAATACCTTGCACAGGAGAACCCAGGTCTCTCACCCCGAGAACAAACACGGCAAGCTATCGAAGACAGCAAGATAGTACCAGGTTTCATGGAGATCAATGACGCTCGTTACATCCTTCGGCCTGAAGCAATCGAGTCGGTCTTCGTAATGTACCGCATCACAGGCGACAAGGTACTGCAGGAGAAGGCATGGCAGATGTTCGAGTCCATTAGGAACATCAGCAGGACAAAGCTTGCATTTGCTTCTGTGACAGATGTAACACAGATAGACTCCGATCTATTCGACAGTATGGAGAGCTTCTGGACTGCTGAAACGTTGAAGTATTTCTACTTGATATTCAGTGAGCCAGATGTCATCAGTCTCGACGAATATGTTCTGTAAGTTGCTTTGACGGTACCGTGGAAGTCAAACACACAGATTGCTAACAGCATATACACAGGAATACTGAGGCGCACCCTTTTCTAAGACCCAAATGAAATCTGCATACCCAGCCATAGATGCCACGTAGCCAATAGAACAGTAGAGTCATCAGTCCACACCCTGAAGAACACATCTGACCAATCCATCAATTATATGCTCATGGTATGATTACATAGTGCTATCCATTCCACTAATTCATTGTATCTGCACACAACCCACGTCCGTTACACTTGGCAAATGGGTTCTTGCGAATTTTGAAGCTTACGGAAGTATCAGTGGTAGGAGATAGGATAAAGAAATATGAGAACTTGAGGTGTGGTACATGAACAGACGCCTTATTGGACCATGTGGCTAGTTGTAATCGATCGTGCATACATGGTGTTAATCGATATTTTGCGGCATGGTCGTCAAGTCATCAAGGTCGTGAAGCCTCTACGTAACTTGACAAGACTTATATCTCTCGTATAACCTGCACATATTTCGCTACAAATCCATGACTGGGCTTGAATCGTTGTAGGTAGGCACGTTGCAGTGCGTCGAGCCAAATCGCACTATTTGCGCCTTCTCTCGTAGAATCCTCCTCAGATTCTGAAGGCCAGGCTGGAGGCAGCCAATGCATACTTTGCCAGGACACCTTCCAATTGATGTAGGTACTTATGCCTAGCTATGTAGGTAGGTGCAAATTCACAGTGATGGATATAGACTAGGTCATGGGCATATAGGTTATCACGACGCAATCACTAGCTTATCGCGTCTTATAAGCTAGACGAGAGAACCAGCACCGCTGCAAGCAATCATTATCAGGTCGTTGAATCTCTAGCCATTCGGAGGAAGGGCCATCGAGATGCAGTTGTTATCAGAAGTTGCGAGTGTCGCTGGTGCGTATCGTGGCAAGACTCTCGCAAAGAAACGTTCTTCCACTTCAGTACACCACTCACACACATTTTAATCCGTCGATAACAGACATCGTACCATACTGACGCCTCTCATCTCGTGTTTCTCTTTCCACCTTCGCATATCAGCCAAGGAAAATAATACTACCATCATGATTTCACGCGAAACGAACTCGGCAAGACAGACCTTTGGGGCCATCGTTCTGATCAACGGTCAACCAGGTGACCAGACTCATCAGGCCCACAAGCCTTCCCAGCAATCACGAACACTGAACCAAGCGACCCATGCTTCAGTTGGACAGGAGAACCGCCTGCCTTCGGATCTGTCAAGGATTTTGTTGGACGGACACGGAGGAAAGCAAGCGTTCACGACTTGGATGCCAGCGGTTTCCCCAACCACTGGACTGCCCAGCCAAGAAGCAAACTCGAGCACGAGGACCACGCAACAAGGAGAGATTGGATTAGATGAAAGACGTCAGCAGTCTCCAACACTATGCTGAGGCAGTTTGATGCGATGTGCTTGGATTCTAGAAGGCTTCGCAGATGCTCTCTCGACTTACCCACCCTTCTCAACCTCTTCGACCACATCAGCCATGAAGGCACCTCCCAACAAGATCGCTGGCTCGTTCAGCCTATGGTGTTCATAACTCAGTGTCCCAACACCGCCAGCCTCAAGTATCAGCGACGGGTTGTCAGCGATGGGCTTGCCAATCCATCTCGCCGCGAATGCTCTCAGTATATGGCCATGGGCGACGATCAGAACGTCATATGGCTCGCTGACAGTACCCTTTGGCTTACCGATCGCATGGGCATGCCACCGCTCGCGTAGGGACTTGATAAAGGCGTCGAGGCGGTCGACAACCTGCTGAGGGGATCTATACCCAACAATCGTCAGTATCTCAATCGAGACTGATCAATTTTGTGCATGAACAGAGAGAATCGATGGCAGACATGTGAGAACAGACTCACTCCCCTCCAGGACATCCATCTCGCCAGATGTCCCAATCCTCAAACCCCTTCTGCTCCCTGATGTCTTTGCTCGTCACGCCTTCAAAATCGCCATAATCCCACTCCTTTACTTCATCTGTGATCTCAATCTTTGCCTGCGTCTCCCGAATGTTCTCCTCGCCCTCGACCACATGCACATCGCCATGGCGATCCCAAGGCAGAGGTTCCGTACAGCCTAGACCCAGCAGCTCCAGTGTTCTCTGGGCTCTCTTCCTCGGGCTGACGTAGATGTGTGCAATCCGAGAGGGGACGATCAAGCGTTTGTCGCCCACAAGCGCGCGGCCGGTGATGCGGATGCGCTGCTCGCCATTCTCGGTAAGGGGAATATCAGAAGTGCCTGTGTGCCGACCGTTGAGAGACCACTCTGTCTCGCCGTGACGGATGATGAAGACGCGTGGGGTCGTCATGGCTCTGTGCGAGTGCCCAGGTATGCTCTAGGAGCCGCACGCGTAAGCGGAGCTGGTGAATGGAGAGTCCAGCAAGGGGCCGATGTCGCGGCGCAGTGGAGTGCAAGAAATTCAAGTGAATGCGGCAGGCGCCAGGACGAGACGGAAAAGAAACCCTGACAATGCAGTCGCTTCTGATGCGGCAGCTCTCTCTTAAGGCACCGCTGGCAACAGCAGCAAGCAGCAGCGGCGGCAGCAGCAGCAATGGTGGGGTTTCACGGTTCGACGTCACAGATCTCTCACCTCACCCACCTACCGTATGGATACGCAATGTATGGTGCTTCCGAAGCCTCCGTGGTATCAAAACCTAATGTATGTGGATCACCATCCTGACTGCTCGAAGCTCTATGCGAGGGCTCGAACACTACAAGACTTTGTGGTAAGGGAGTGAAAAGGTCTGTGGTCGGCGCTGACAGCTGTGCTGATGTGAAGCTTCGTCACCTACGTACGGAATCAGATGGCTTTCTTAGCAACGGGGCGTTCCTCATCCTCTTCCGTTAGAGAGACATGATTGTGTAGGACGCACTCCAAGCGCGTGCACTTGTACAGCTCTGCCTCCCAGTCACGTGTGAATCTTCCACTCGCAAATGGTGTCAATACTTTGTGTCTGGTTCCATAACCAGGAAGCACAGAGCCAGGTCCAGAGGCCCTATCTCTTCGTCCTTGACGTGACAATGCATCGAGATCCTGATCATACGATTACGTCAAGCAATTGTTTGCAGACAGCTGAAATGGAGACTAGCAATTTTGCAGAAAAGAAAAAAGGTAGACAATAATTTATGAGCTCGAAAGTAGCAGTAGCAGCAGCGACGTTGGCAGCTTTTACGACACATAATCCTGTTCCACTCTTCCCTCTCTTACTATGCCTGTTATATGCTCAATCCACTTCGCAAAACGGCTGTATATATATATGTATCGTCTCCTTCCAAAGTAGTCAGATCCAACTCCCGAAAGCTTTCTGCAGATCCATATAAGGTCCTGGACCGTCCATCCGTGTCCAGAGGTTGCGCTCCAAAACAGAGGGAAAAAGAAGGGGAAAGAATCCAACGCCCGTGATGCAAGTGCCACAATGGTATTAACAGCAGGCCTTTCACATCTGCCATCCTCAACGGGTCCTCGCGTCACCTAATATGATAGGAAAGACCGTAAGGGCAAAGGCCGGATGTGTGTTGGTGGTGCAAATCTGACATGCTGGTGAGCTTATTTACGTTGCGCCCTGTCTTGCGATGGAAAGAGAGAAGAAGGGATAGCATGACCCAATGAGATGAAGTTCCACCCAAGCAAGCAAGCTTCGTTTTATGATTATGTTAATAATTTGTATCGGTTAATTTTCCCCCCTGTCCGTCCCATCCGTTGCAATTGTAGTTTGGGTAGCAGAACCGTCCGGCTCTTCTGAGTATAAGATCGAGGCCAAGGCCCAGATCGAAGTCAACAGTGCCGAATTGTTCAAGTCAGCGGGTTCCGGACGTTTCAGCGTCGGATATCGAGAGATGCGGATGGAGGGTTGTCGTGGATGACGGTGTGAGATGACGAGAAGGGTAACAGGACGTGCTCTTGGTGTTGAAGAACTGATCGGATGGCGACTGGTTGCATGTTGCAGTGAAGGATCATCTGACCATGTTCATGGCCTTCGGCCCAAGCGAGCTGGAGCTTGAGTGGGCGCTAGGCTCACTATCGAATGTTGGACCTGTAGAGCCGTGGCTTTCACCACTCCCCGCGCTGGCGCTCGCAGAACCCGTTAGACTCCGTGCTTGAGATCCATTGTTGGATTTTGGAGGGTACAGAGTATGGCTCACCCCAGCTTGTTGCTCTACTTGGTCAGGCCTTGCAGCGTTGCCATGCCCGGGAGGGTGCCTTGGCACAGGCTGTCGCATGCCTGGAGGCGAAGGTCGCTGTGGGTAATGGCCGTTGGGCGGGCTAGGCCGCTGGCCGGGAGGAGGTGGTGGTCGCATACCCTGGTTCAAAGGATTGCCAGGCGATTGCGAGCCACGTCTGCTCATCGGAGGACCGTACGGCCCTGGCGGAGGACCTTGCATCGACTGCAATCTTTCAGCTGTCAGAGAGTTGGTTCGTGACTCTTGACCCATGTTCATACGGTCAACGTTGCCGTATCTGTCCGAAGAGTATCCCATCAAGGGGTCGTTCATCAGCTGGTCCCTTAACCCCGGCATCTGTGCAGTGATTGAAGCGCTAGTTCGGTTCTGCATTGAAGGTCGTTTCCAAGGGTTTCTGCTTTGGCGCTGCTGCTGCATTGGCATCCCCATTCCCGCCATCATCTCAGGGTTGTTCCTGAGTTGGCTTGCAGACGGTGTCTTTCGTGTTCTTCGGGATGTCACGCTCATTATCTCTAGCGCATCGGCATCGGCGGCTGGAACACCTGCTACGTCCATGGGATCGAAGTAGTCATCGCCCTCGTCGTCATCGTCGTAGGCGCCGGGCGGGGGCGGAGGCATCGGTCCACGCCTTCTGCGCATGTTGTACTCCCGCTCTCTCAGAGCCAACTCTTTCTGTCGCAGTGCGAGTTCTCGCTCTCTCATTCCCAGCTCGCCAGTTGATCCAGGAGTGATGGCACCGTTGCCGTAGCCGTCGTCACCCGTGGCACCTGCAGCACCCTCGGGGAGACCGTCGTACAGCATCAGATGGCTGAACTCTTCGAGATCGTTACCCTCCATCGAAGGCCGTCTTTGCATAGGTGGTGGGTGACCTCTGCCATATCCATTACCATTGTGCATTCGACCCGGGGGTGGAAACCCGTTCATCGATGGCGGTCCACGTCGCATTTGAGGTGGTACACCTTGGGAGGAGGGGGCTCTGCCTCCCGGCCGCATCCCGGATCTCATGCCAGGGCCATGGCCAGGGCCAGGACGTGGTCCAGGCCCCATAGACATCCTCTGGTTGGGCATTGGTGGCTGTGGTGTTGCACCTGGAGCGATCGGCCCGGATTGTGCTGACGAAGGTGGAGGACGGGTCTGGTTCAGCGAGTTGACGTTTGATAGCAATGCATAGAGCGTTTGTACCCTCGGGACATGTACACCGACTTCTTGGGCTAGTTTGATGGGCGACCCGAGGTATGTCTCTATCTCCATCGGTCGGCGAGCAGTGAAGTCCTGGTACATTGTGCTGGGACCGTCAGTGGGAGCAATCATCTGTTCCATAGTGCGCTCTTTGAAGTCTGTTGCGAACTCGCAGTCCTGTGCTCTTGCCAAAGCTATTAACTCATCGATGACGCCTGTGACGAGATCTCTGACGCCAGTCTTCTCGAGCAGCTCTTTATGTGAAGGTGTTTCGAACACAACGCTTGCAGGGTGGAATGCGATAGGTCTACGGCCGTGTTAGCACATTGAAGATGGTGTGGTGGTGGTGGTGGTGATGGTGGGAAGGACATACCCGATCATGCGTTCATACTGCTGTTGCCGGATGTTAGGGGACACCTCGCAGTCCACTGACCCGCTCTTCAAGGTCATTGACAGTGCCTCAGCCATGTCCTGCTGAATCGTCTGCGGGATGGATGGGTTCCTGTTTGCAGCGCCAACCCAAAGCTCAGTACTGCCCTTGTGCTCGAACTCGCTCGCCCCGATCTGTGAAAGTTCTGCTCCTGATACAAGCGAAAGAACGACGTTGGTCGGAAAGCGCTGCTCAAGATAGGACTCGACGCCAAGGGTGTGGGTGGTGTTGACAAGGATGCAGGTGTGCTGGGGCGAGACGACCGACTCGATGACAGAAGCAAGATCGTATACGTCTGGTAAAGCTTTTACACATAACAAGACATAGTCGAAAGAGGCGCGAGATACGGCCGCTGCATCCTCAGGGGTTCGGACGACTGCATTGGGCGGAAGCGTTAGTAGCTGGGGTGATATGAATGGGTCCAGATCAAGATAAGGGATGCATACCGTGTCTCGGCTTAAAACGCTCGTTGCCGAACTTGTTTGATCTGTATTTACTGTCAGGGTAGTGCACCTCGCGGGTTTTTGGGTCTCCCTCTCGTTGTGTGAGCTGGGTTCCTTACCTGAATGATATGCCATATTGCGAGACAGCCTCGAAGCCACTCTTCCATACAAGGGTGACATCGCAGGCATTGGTGGCCGATAGGCGCCAGGAGAGGAAGGCAGAGACCGCGTTGCCGCCGACTGTGAGGACACGGTTTGTCAGTAAGTTGCCATCGTCCATGGTTGCCACTGCCTAGGATGGGTTCGAGAGGGCGGAACGAGGCTCGTGATGCACGTGTGCGACTGGCGCAAGCTTCGCAAAAACACACGAGGCTCGCTGGCGTGGTGTCGAGGGAATATTTGGATGAGCTAGAAAAGTGGAGATCCGACGCATCGAGTCTAGCAGGATGGATCACACTGACCTGACAATATCCGCAGCCTAGGCGTGGAAGGCGCCATTGCGTATCAATGGGCCGTGTAGATTATGCAACTGGGGCGGAGGTAATATCGAGAAGGGGGCTCAGGATTGTTGTAGAAGAAAGTCGGGAGGCAGCAAACGGGCTGCTAGTCGCGGAGTTGGGAGGCGAGCCGGCCGCGTCAGGGCACACCAGAACAAGGGTCGGCTCTGGATCACCGCTAACCAGAAACAAACCGTAGCAGGAAGGGCCAGCGGGAGGAGAGGGAAGAAGAGGGAAAACCAAAAGAAAAAAAAGAAGAAAAAAGAAGAAAAAACCACTCCGGTGTGAAAGGCTTTCGAGCGAGAGCTGCCACCGGTTCTCCAGTCAACTTCAGCTATGGTCGCGATTCAAACGAGTGGAATTGGCTGTGTGATAAACAACAGCAATCGACTGTCGCGCGAGATGGTGTAGGAGGCAGCAGCAGAGGTGGCAGGCGGCAGGCGACGGCGACGGAGATTTCACAACCACACCACAACCACCAGCAAACCGCAAGGTCGGATAGAGCAGAGGCAGAAGCGGCGTAGTGTAGATTAGCGTAGAGAGTAGCGTAGCGGATGGAAACGAGTGTGGGTAATGGGCGTTCGTGGTGGGTGTGGGTAGAGGAAGATGGGAGAGTCTGAGAAAAGGCCCCGGACAATACAACAGACGTTCGCAAGGGCGGGTGCGTGCGTACAGTAGTAGTAGCAGGAGGAGGAGGAGAAGCAGTGTAGGAGGAGTGAGGTGCAGGCAACTTTGACTTTTCCCCTCTGCACGTTAGACGTAGGCAGGGCAGGGCAGGGCAGGGCAGGGCAGGGCAGGGAAGGGAAGGGAAGGGGAGTGAGAGGCAGGGCAGAGGCCAGGTTTAGCCTTCTAGCGTAGGGTAGCTTAACCGCTCCATCTCTGCCAGGACATGTAGTGAGCGGTGCACGGGTGGACGTGAGGGCTGGCAGCAGCATTTTGATTCAGATGCAGAGGGCAGGGCCACTGCGCGCACGAGTGATCGCCCCAGCACAGGATCCAGTAGGCGACACCGACCTTGCAATAGCACAGCGATACTATGATGCTGTCGTTGTCGCCGTGATTGTCATATATGTACGAGCTGCATGGTGTGCTCCTGAGGATTCGTGTGGCGATGCTGGGCATGGCACCTCCCCTCCTCGTGGTATCCCACCTCCCTCCGTCCACCTGAGCCCTCACAGTGCTTGCTGTATGAGCGTGTCGATTGTCCCACCACTCCACGACGACTGCAGAAACAGCGAGTCTCAGGCACGACACGACACGACACGAGGCAAGGCGAGGCAAGGCAAGGCAGTGAGCCACCCGCGGCGCACAACTGATCCGCTTTGACTGTTGCATGCTTCACGTGGTGCTGTGGCGGTTTGGAGTCTAGTGCAAATCCGTGGCAGGATGATGCAACTGAGGAATGCCTTGAGCCATCTCTACACACACAAGCCCAGCCTCAGTCCCTGATTGGGAGCGATTGGTGGCATTCTGATGGCCATTGCTCTCACTATGCGCAACAACAACAACAACAACAACAACAACAATTCCCCAGACATTGCTATCTCTAGCCTGGGCGCTCTGTCGCTGCCTCCCAGCCAGACGGCTGCAGTCCAGATATGCGCTCCGCAAGCACAACGCAATCATCTGTCCCCCGTCGCCGCCCACCGAGCAAATGACCGTGTGCAATCTCCCCAAGTGGCACGGGCGACACCGCTTTCTGACTTTACAAAGCGACGACCGACAGCCAGAGTGTGGAGATATCGCTGTCGGCGCTAGGATAGGCCTGTCATGCAGTATGCAGTATCTTTGACAAGGAAGCTAATCTCTGCCTCTACCCGTTCCCCAGGATACACCGCAGGTGCGCACACCTGCGACGTTCCAGCTGCAAGCGAGCGCACCTCACCATCAAAGAGATGCGCTTTTGGCACGCTTTGCGCGGTGCGAGGCAACATCCCATTATGGATTATGGATCTCGATCATCAAACTCAAAATTTGTCTGTCACTTTAGTTCCCGCTGTCTGCCAGCGTTTGGCGCTAAAGCCTCAGGGCTGAGCATTACATGATTCGGTTACAGGCCCTGACTGCTCTAATGACTATGAGCGGTGTTCATTGTCACCGGCTGGCGCTCCATCGCTGTCTTCGCAACAGCTGCGGCATGGGCCAAGCGTGCAACGAGCACGTACCTAGGTACCCAGGTGGTTCACGGCGATTGCTGGTGTTGAGAAACAGGACACATGGAATGCTCAAAGCCTTTGTGCCACTGACGACACATTGTGTAGCGCACATGCAGCTCTCTTGGGTGGTCCATCGGCAGTCTTCCCTTATAGATACATCCTCAAAGGTACCGCACCTCTCCCACGATGCCAGAAGGGGACAAGCCAAGCTTCCCAGCCTACCAGGCCTTTCGGAGTACGGGTCTTCCCGCTCCACATTTTCGAGCTCCATCCCAACCTTCCCACATGTGAGAAACGGGTGGAAGTAACAGAAACACCCCGTCTGGACCCTTCCTCCACACACACACACACACACAGAGTATGGACACGCTGAACCGAGTCTACAGGGAACACCATCCAAGGACATGGACGGCCTTGGCCACTGCAGCATCAATCTGCCTGCCTGCTCTTGGTGAGAACATCTCTCTCTCCCGCCGGAAGTTTGGATCAGAGCCGCTGCAGTAGCCATATCCCATGTGTGCATATAGTACCTGGTTGACGCGCGGACAAGCTGGCTAGTGTCCATCCTCTTAACCTCTCTTGAACATTCCCAGTCCGTCCTCCAGTGACACCCATGCAAACGAGCACGGCAAATCATCTGCGGGTCACAAGTTGTTGCACTCCCCGACGGACCTCGATTCTGCCTCACCACACATGCAGCCCAAAAATAGGGCATCTCTGTATGCACGATGACTTTCTTCGTCTCGCAGCTTATGCATGCTTGATGCTGAAACGGCCCATGGCATGTGCCTCAATACTTATTGGCCTGGACTTTTCTATATCCCCGGTCGCTTCTCTTGTCCAACCCTCACGAGCACTCGCGTTTCACTGTGTTATGGCCCGGCTCGCACCGAATGCTAGCTGACTTGCACCAAACTGTACTGTAGTCCCATCCCCCTCTTAAAATATACAAGCGTTTCTCTTCGAAGTCTGGTCAGCAAAGGCTGAGTTGCTACTGTCGTAATGCTTGCTGAACAATGCATGCATTCTGGTATGGCTCTGATCGAGACATGGTGCGCTTGGCCTGACACAGCAGCTCAACAGCGGCACCACTTACAGGACATGGTGTATGAGCCATGCACATTGCTCATCATTTTGGTTCTCGAGATCTCTGCATTGCAAGCGCGACAAGGCGCATTTCACCTGGTCAGTGCAGTCCAGGATGCCAAGAGCTCTGAGCGTGTCTACTACTCCATTCGTCTCGGATATGTTGCGTTGGCAATGTACCCCTTAATATGTCAGGCGGTCAGGCTATACCAACTCCCCAGTGTATCCTTCGGCTGCTCAGCTTGCCGAAAGTCGGATATTTGAAGTGAACGTTTCCTGGCTTGCCTGTGTAGATATGGTTCCTGTGTCCATATGCCATGCCGTCCTAGCAGGCTTCAACAAAACAACGGGCATCCCTGCGCTTGATATGCTTGCATTCAGAATTCCCGGTCGCATGATCTGGTGTTCGGTGTTGGCTCTACCCCAAGTTTCAAACGTGCCGAATCTCCTCATAGCTGGGTTAGCAGTATGGCAAGGATTGTTGATCAATATCAGGCAGGACGTGGCAAGCAGTGTGTGCAAGTACAGCAAAGTCTGAGCCCAGCACTTACCTAGGCTACTCTGCTCATCGACCCTTAGAACCTTTTGTGGATATGTGACAGCAAACACGCCCCATACGGACACACTATCGCAAGTGTACATTCTCTAATACCGGTAGGAAGAAGCAGCAAGACGCTGTCTCACACTTGCAGATATACGCAGCATGAGAGACTTCCCGATGCTGCAGCTGCTATGTATGTCTTGGTTTTGGGCCCCCTGTTCATGGGCCGTTCGGCAGCTATTGTTGGGCGATCGCAACATTTCACATAGCTCGCTTGTCGTCTACAGGGTCTTTACCATAGATCAACATTGACTGCCGAAGCATCCAAGATCAATGGCCTTATGCTTTCATGAGGGCAGGCAAATCGTATGTTCGTGGCAAATCAGCTGCCCCTTGTAGCGATTTGGCCAATATGTAACGGCAGATCTGTTTGACCCTGGAAGACAAATCGAGTATCTTGATTAGGGATGACTACAACGGAATAGATGCATTTCCTCCAGGCCACGACATCATCGTCTCAAGAACACGAGATACTTCATCAACAAGTTGAGCATGGGAGAGAAGCGTCTACATGCGTGAACAGTAGATCGTGCCCGTACCCTGGTAAATATCGGTATAGAGAGTGTTCACGTTTCGTGGTGGCTACCGAAATATCAGGCAACAAGGCACGCTTAGACATAGCCAAGCCTTTGACTGCGGCAAATTCCGCCGCACAACACTCGGCGCTCGAAATCCCACAGCCCGGCAGCGCCAAGACTTTGTGAAAGCCCACCTCACCAGTCAGTCCTGTATTCGCGACGTCTGCATTTTAACGACAAGGCAAGGACGCCGCATAACACGACAAATTGCATCACTTTGAGCGGCCGCCACCATGAGGACCTACGACGACACATTCTCCGGTCAGAAGATCTACCCAGGCAAGGTACGGCTTTCTCGAAAATCTTACAGCAGAGGGTGGATTGTTGGAGAAAGATGCTAGTGGTACTATGGTAGTTCTGGGATGGAAGCAACGGAGAGAGCCTGCATATGTGCTTGCATTTCTTCTCGCCCTCTTGACGCCGTTGATTGCGACCTGCTACATTAAGAGCTGGATGGATGAAGAAAGGCGGAGGATGATTGAAGACGGATTGGGATTCCAGGGAAGGGGATCTCTTCGAACAGCACGACTGACTTCCTTCTACAGGGCAAGCTCTTCGTCCGTGGTGACAGCAAAATCTTCCGTTTCTCCAACGGCAAGTCCGAGTCGCTCTTCCTGCAGCGCAAGAACCCCCGCCGCATTGCTTGGACTGTTCTGTGCAGAAGACAGAGGAGAAAGGGTATCTCTGAGGTACGATCACCCACACCTAAGAGCTGGGAGATGGAGTCGCTCGGACATGTAGGGACTAACATTACGACCCACAGGAGCAAGCCAAGTCCCGCCGCCGTCGTGTAGTGAAGGCTCAGCGTGCCATCGTTGGTGCCTCCCTCGACGTGATCAAGGAGCGCCGCAGCCAGCGCCCTGAGGCTCGCGCTGCCGCTCGCTCTCAGGCAACCAAGGACGCTAAGGACAAGAGAGCCGCTGCTCAGAGCGCAAAGAAGGCTGAGAAGGCAAAGTCTGCTGCCAAGGCTGCTCAGGGCCAGGCTACTGGACGGTGAGTCTGGCTATCAACTCGCCACATCGGATGAAGTGCTGACTGCCATGATAGCGTTGTTGGCAAGCAGGGCGCAAAGGGCTCCGCACCAAAGCCAAAGGCAACTACTCGCTAAGCGTTTATTTCTCGTTGCCTTGCATTCTAGGGTCTGTGGTGGGGGCTTAAATCGGATGTGCTACTCTACCCTTGACAACAATCATAAACCTTTGTTGTTAGCATTTAGGGTCTGCCAGCTACGGTTGGCTTAGACGGCAATGAATTGATGCTTCCAAACACTTTTATCTCCACGCGTGCCTACAGATTTTCTTAACTCGATAGCATTCTACCTAGTAGTGATGTGCAATCGGCCATCCTACCAGATCAGCACCTCGACCGAATTCTTGGAATAATCTGCGCCTACCTTTCCACTGCTCCAAACCAGAGTAGTCTGTGAGATGGTGCCTGCCACCGATGGTCATTTGAAGAATTTCCTGATGCAATCGTCATTGGGTAGTGGCACTACTGCTCTGCTATCGAGGACACATTCAATGACGTCAAAGTCCCGTCAGCCACTGCAATACGTACACTACATAAGCGATCGCCGGCCTGAAGCGATCCACCGTATCCAAGAAGTTGACATGTTCGTCACGTATACAAATGGGGGAGGGACAGCATGAGTCTTGCGAGACTTCTGCTCATCAAGACGCACTCCGCTCAAGTCTGCCACAACTAAGGCGTGACTGAAACATGTTCATATCTTAATGCCGCGCTATGAGGTGCATTTTCTCTGCAACAGCAAATGGTTGATAACGAATACGGTCCATGTACGGCCAAAAGTTCATCCCATACCAGCGCCAAAAACAAAAGGCCTATCGCGGCCGATCTTCTTCACAGGATATGTGTCACTGACATGGCACACTGCTATCATAGATTGAACTGTTTCAACGCCATTACAAGTAGAGCGCGCAGGCAATCCAGTGCTTGAAGTGAGTTGCCTAGAGCTCATTATTGAAGCGCTCCGAATCCGCACGTGTAATGGCCGTTCGTTTCGCTGTACTGGCTTGGTAACATTGCTCGAATACAGTTGTTGCAGAAGCTATACATCCGATGAGAAGCTGACTCTGAACCAGCCTTCTTTCGACGCGTTGTATGTGGTATAGTATCCACTGACTGTGGCTGCCTCTCAGTAAATGATCATTGTATGTGTGTCTGATATTATTGATTGGATGATTATAAATCACCGAGGATTGCTTCAAGTTAGTTGCTACATCTCTGCTACGATCTGAGATGCTTGTGTGACTGAAGAGAATGCTTATTGTTTGCTCAGCTTGTAGACAAATGAGGCTCAACGACAAGGTCTACAGTGATCATGACATGGTGCAGAATTTTGGGATGCGTGTTCCTTAATCGATGATACAAGTGTTATAGCATTAGGGTCTATCCATCTGCAGCACGAGTACGGACATCGCTAGCAACAGTGTACCCCCAGCAATCGGTGTTTACACTGCTCTCCATAGACCTGTGTGCTTACAACGTATGCTGGCGGCTGATCTAGCCCCATACGCGATACCTAAGCGCCACTTCTAATAGAGCTTGATATATTGAAGTATGATGATAGAGTGAGTGATGTACGCTCCATTCATCTTATCTTTCAACTTGGCAGACACGGCTCGCAAGCCTTCAATGTGTCGTGATAACGTGGCTCATGCTCAGCACGTAGCTGAATGGTGGTTTGGGGAACCTAACATGGTAATACTGTTGCCTAGCTTGGCGCACTTCCAAGAGCAAAGGTTTAGGGAGAAGTCATAAGCTGCGACTCACCCGTGCGACGTCAATCACATAGGCTCACTGGCTCAGGCCTTCGAAGTGCAAGCCCTTTTTCCGTGGGCTTGACGTCTTGCATCTGTCTTTCTTTTTTCTTATGCTGCCTCTTTGACCCTGTTGGAAATCGCTTTGGGCAGCCACAAGTCAGGCATTTCACAACAAACATGTTGGCCCACGGCTTCTTTTTACCTTTGCTCAAGTTTTCAAGGTACTTCATACTGGACATGCCCTCTATCAGCGGCGTATCGCAGACTTTGCAAATTGAGCGCTTGGTATCGAGATCGAGCCTGATTTGAGATTTCAAAGCCACTGCACGTAAATGGTTTGCTAGGCGAAGAGACTGGTTCGACATGAGTTCACCTTTAAGGCTCTGTTCAGAAGCCTGCTCCGGCTTCCTATTCATAGTGTACTCCATGGCTGCCAGGGAAGATTGCACTAGAGCAGAATCTGCGTCTTTTTGAGACAAGCGTTTCACATCGCTGATGGCTGGGTCTTGAATCGGATCTTCTTGCAGGGCATTTTTCCCATGAGCAGCTAGGTAAAACGAGACTCGGCTCAAAAAGTCAACTCGGGCTTGCAAGTGTTTATTGCCACTGCTTTTCGTCCCTTTGTTCTTCGCTTTCGCCATCACTGGTCAAATACGATCTCGAGTGTAGAAGCTACGAGGCTTGTTTAGCAGTGATTGGTATCACTATCCATGGAAAAATCCTTCATTTGGTCAGGTTGTATTGTATTGCTTGACGCTCGGTGTTTGCTGGTGAACGTGTGAATGGAAGCAGGCCATAGAGCTAGGAGCAGAATGGAGACTCGCTCTGTGACTGGCGCGAAATCAAACAACGAGGAGGCCGCATATTTTGTCACTCGCGCTATTGCGCCACGACTTTATTTCTTGACCCGGCCTAACCTTTCCGTTCCCGGCGGCGACGACTGATGAGAACTTGACACGCGCTTTCCTTGCCTACTGCGCGCTGCTTCGTCTTGCACCTTTGTTAAGGGCAGAGCAACAATTGAAAGTCCACCTCTTTATTTTCCATCCACACCCTCTACCACCGTTCGCGCGACAGGTTCTGTTTGAGCCACAGCACGTACCACATTGAAGTAGACTTGCTACTTCTCTAAAGCGAGGATAACCATCTTGAACTACCGATCACCAACAACCTTCCATCACCATGTCTGCTGAAGAGGATCTGATCGACTACTCCGATGAGGAGCTGCAGACTAATGACAACGCTGCTGCCGCACCCGCGAATGGCGAGGACAACAAGGGCAACCTCAAGGTCACTGGCGCGAAGAGCAGCACATACTCTGGCGTTAACTCGGCTGGTTTCCGCGACTTCATGTTGAAGCCAGAAATCATGAAGGCCATCACAGACTGCGGCTTCGAGCATCCTTCCGAGGGTTAGTCACTCTTCTTACATCCTACAGCTTGCGAAGTCTTCGATCGAAGAGCGTCCGTCCATCTCAAGCGAGCGTACAACTCGAGAGGTAAAAAATTTGTTGCGTTCACCTCCAGCGGCCCACAGCGACCTCTGTCATGTCACTACACGACTGTGATGTGTCATGTCTGCAACTTCTCAGGCCCTTACGTCCGAGCAATGGCGGATTCGCGCAAAAGCCAGCCTTGTTCTGTCATAGGACCAACTGTCCTGACGATTTGGATGAAGCAAGGGTGCAATGGCGTCATGTGATTGCTTGTAAAGAGAAGGGCCGGTGACTGGGACATCAAGAGATTTGGACGCAACTTGAGATGGATGGACGTTCCACTTGCTTGGCTTCGTGACCGTTTTGACATTCGATCTATATCTGACATCTTCATCATACAGTCCAGCAAAATGCGATTCCTTCGACCATCCTGGGCCAGGATATCTTGTGCCAAGCTAAATCGGGTCTTGGTAAAACCGCAGTCTTTGTCATCGCTACACTTCAGCAACTTGGTGACGTGGTAGATGGCGAGTGTTCAGTGCTGGTCATGTGTCACACCCGTGAGCTCGCGTTCCAGATCAAGAATGAGTACGCTCGTTTCACCAAATACATGCCCAACGTCCGCACCTCAGTCTTTTACGGTGGCACTCCTATCCAAGATAACATCAATATACTCAGCAACAAAGAGACGCATCCTCATATAATTGTTGCTACGCCGGGCCGTTTGAATGCCCTTGTCCGCGATCAGAAGCTTCGACTCAACAACGTCCAGCGCTTCGTCCTCGACGAGTGCGACAAGATGCTTGACCAAATTGGTGAGTAGCCAGGTCCTCTACATACAACAGAACAGCTTCTAACTCGGGTCCGAGACATGCGTCGCGACGTCCAGGAAATCTTCCGCAAGACTCCTCAACAGAAGCAGGTCATGATGTTTTCGGCCACTATGTCCCAGGAGACCCGAGCTATCTGCAGGAAATTCATGCACGGCCAGACCGAAATCTATGTTGATGATGACACGACTTTGACGCTGCACGGCCTGCAGCAGTATTACGTGAAGCTTAGCGAAGGCGAGAAGAACCGCAAGTTGAACGACTTGTTGGACGACCTGCAGTTCAACCAGGTCATCATATTCGTCAAGTCCACTTTGCGCGCCACGGAGCTTGACAAACTGCTGAGAGAGTGCAACTTCCCATCCATTGCTGTCCACTCTGGTGTTTCCCAAGAAGAGCGGTAAGTGGAAATCGGTCAACGCGAGCCCAGTTGATGCAACGCAGTACTGATAATCTTGCAGTATCAAGCGCTACAAAGAGTTCAAGGAGTTCAACAAGCGCATCTGCGTTGCTACGGACGTCTTCGGGCGAGGCATTGACATCGAGCGTATCAATCTTGCTATCAACTATGACTTGCCGGGCGATGCTGACAGCTATCTCCACCGTGTTGGACGTGCTGGCCGTTTCGGAACAAAGGGTCTCGCTATATCTTTCGTCTCTAGCGAGCAAGACCAAGAAGTCTTGAAGGAGATCGAAAAGAGATTCGGTGTTGCTATGCCGGAGCTTCCTAAGGAGATCGACCCAAAGAGTTACATGGCTTAGAAATGGGATACCGGGCGACTCCGTTGTAGAACAGACTTGAGAGCACAGAAGGGGAGGATCCATCAGAATGTTCCACTTAGGCTGTACAATAGACAGCGAATGACCAAAAAGGACCGAGGTTGAGATTCAATGGCGCTTTTCGGTAGCTGCGAATCGAAAGATCGCTTTCTGTTTGTGACTGGTCCCAACCCTCGCTGTACATGTTCCATGGTAGATCCTAACGAAGATCACGCTTGATATAGTTACCTTCCATCCCTCCGCCAGCGTCTTTGCACAAGAGGCAAATGCAGGTGATATGGGACTTGGCGGATGCTGGTGCGGCTGAATGGCTGCGTGTTGGAGAGGCAGTCATTGTGCATGAATATCTTCCGATGCAACGGCTATACTGGGGGCGCAAAGGCCGCCATGTCCTTCATAGTGTCCACGGGAGGTACCGCCCGTACCGTCAACGCATCCGGTTCCCGCCTTGCCCAAGCCCCAATGCTCATCGTAGACTATGACCATGCATAATTTCGAAGACCTTTCGGCGTTGGCATGCGACTTCTCCCCTAGCTGAAACACTCACAAATCACCGCCTGAGTACACAATCGATCGACTTCGCACGTTACAAACTATGTGACTGGCGTGTGGGAGATGAGAAGGCTGACATGGCTACGAACGCTGACGCTCGACCAAATGCTAAGATAGCCAATCACCATGCCTGCTCTGAGTGGGCATCGACGCGCACTAACAGCGAATGCGGGCTTCAGCCATACAGACTTCAAAGAAACACCCCCTCCTCTTCATTGCTGCTAAGCAGTGCTAAGCAGGTAAATTCACCTTTCAACAATGCAAAAATGGACAGGTAGCCCACTTCACTGCTCCGGCGAAGTACGTAAGTGAAGCAAATGCCGCATTCTCTAATCGGCGCCCGCAGTCTTTTTGCGTAGGTTTACTCCAAGCACATCCTCGTCCATTCCAGTGGCATCAACGCCATATCATTTGCGCGCAGGGTGCTATGATTGCTTCCAGTATAGTCTCACACTTACCGCAAACATCACATCAGCTTGGGTTCTTTGTTTGAATCTCCAGTCGGCCATTTGGTGTCAACAAGTTCCACCAGGTTAAGTATCATCGTGCCGCTGTTCACCCTGGCTTTCCTGCTCCGACTTGCATACGATCCATAGCGCAAGATGTTGCCGCAGCCATTCAACTTCCCTCAATCTGTTCGCCCTGCTAGAGGTCAAACAACCATCCTTGTAGATCTACCTCATGATCTGCTGTGCGAGACGACAAAACAACTTGTATTGGACGATGCTGCTCAGGTCATCCTTGCAGTGCCAGAGACTTGGCGTGGAAAGATAGCCAAAGCGTCGATCGAAAGGGATATAAGAACCTATAATACATGGCTCTTATCTGAAGGCCTGGAGCCTCGAGGACTGGCAGATGATGGGCGAATCCTTACTAGGATAACTGTTCAGCAGCTGGACCTCTCGGATATGTCGACTGCCCAGAAGTTCGCTCGTGAGCTTGGGAATGATACAGACTTGATCGATGCCCTGGTGATGAACGACAGCGACGATGCTGTGGGAGAGTCCGGCGTAAGCCCCTCGTTTTTGGACGAAGAGAAGCGCTCTTTGATCCGTAACGGACATTCAGATCTAGAGAAGGGTTTCAATGCCGAGGGACGTAGTCATGTGATGGCAGAATTGGTTAACAGCCTCGCACCGAGGCTACAGGAGGCAGCATCGCGAAGTGGACAACCCTCGCATGTATCGCTGGTATACAGTCAGTCATCCAGGCGAGTCAATGCTCTTGATTGGCTCAACAGCTCCATTCCATGGAATTACAGAAGTTCAGCATTCCAAAGCCATGCTAGACATCAAAGGCAGCAGCGACGGCTTGATACGGTATTGGGGCACCTTGCCTCCGGGGCTGCATCTTCAATCGGTAACGTCAAGCTGCCAGCTTCACTGGCATCCTGGCCGCAGAAAGACGTGCTTGCTGGCTTGCATTTCAGCAGCATCAATGTTAGCTGCTCTGGGCCGCAACAATTCCTTCCTTCGGCATCTCACAATCAGGCAGCAGCAGACCAAATCAGATCCGTCATTAGTAAAAATATGCCAATGGCACGAGCCTGATTCTGACACAAGCAAACAATGAGGATTACGACCCCTCTTTTATCGACGATTGCTCTTCCTACCTTTCGTGTACATGCATTAGCGGTTCAGCTTGCACCCTTTCCTAGAGAGCGCTCGTTTGTCAGGGAAATGATGCGATACACTTCCGTTTTTGTGACGATCATCTCATGTCAATTGATGTGTTTTTTTCATTATCGTGAATATCGACCTGAGCAAATCTCTTTTCCTTTCCTCTTACACCAAAATCCCTATCTAAGCAGCACCCTCTTTCCTGGCACCAGTGTAGAACGCCAATCCGTAGTCCTCGGTAGTGAATGTGATCTTGGCGCCCTTGGGGAAGTAGAAGACATCGCCCTTAGTTGCGTGCACCTTCTGGCCAGTCTCGTCGCTGATGTCGAAGCTGCCCTCGAGGATAATCTTCATCTCGTGGTAAGTATACTCGTATACGAGTGGTGTGCCTGTCGTGCAGCAACAGTGTCAGTCCAGCAACATATAGGCTGGCGCATGCAGAACAGAGACTGCGGACTAACCCTTCTCTAACCGGTAGAAGCCGCAGCTGATGGGGCTGGTGGTGTCGATCTTGTCGCTGCTGATGACATCGCCGAGGAAAGCGTTCTCGTTCGCGATGAGCGGAGGCTTAAACTCCTTCTGCGCCTGGGCGAAGTAGTTCAAGGCAACTGGTGCGGTGGAACCCATCGTGCTGCTTGCTATGACTAGTTGTTGGAGCTGAAGGGGAGTAAGGTTTTCTGTTTCTCTTGCTGTTTCACTGTGAGGACGGCGTGAGGAGATGGACAGAAGGTAGGAGATCAATGGACGAGTACGCCTCCAACTTGTATAGTTATAGCTCTGGTATTTGTACCTCCTGCTTCCCTCCCTATCTATCTAGCTATCTGCCCTCGTTCGACTAGTCAGGGAACCAGCTACGCCGTTTGCTGCTGTTAATCATCGTACCCCGTTGCTATCTGAGAATGTATCCTCGCGAAGGGGAAAGTGAGAGGCAGAGAGGCAGCTATGGAGAGGGCAGGATAGTAATATGGGAGCATATGCCTCGATATGGAAAGCGACTGCGGATGGTGGATGTTCTCAAACGTCCAATGCTTGCTGCCCGGCTTCGGCTTTGGCTGGCTGTAATGAATGCACAGGCGGAGCCAGAGAGACCCACGACCTCATGAGGCGTGCTCTCGATGCTGCCTTATCGGTACTGCAATGACCGTACCTGTAACGTGATGAGCACCTGGGCAGAGCAAGGCAAGACAATCAGAGACGGTTGGTATGATTGTTTCCCCAGGGTCAAGCTCTATCTGCCCCTCCCCCTGGTCTCGCTCAACCTGCGTCAAGGGTAAATAACGTGGGTAGCTTTGCTCTATGACTTGGGCCTCAGGCACAAGATCTACTGTGTGTGCAGACGCTGGACATTTTCACCAAATCGGGAAATATCCTTTTCAGATGCATATGTGCTGATGCACAGGTGGGCACGTTCACAGGCAGCTCTTACTTGACAATTATTCAACCACCTCGTCAATTAGGAAGGAATTCAATGCATTGGGGAAAGGGAGAAAGACTTAGTATCTATCTACCTGGGTGCATGTTTTTGCAAGACTACGTGGCCCATTTCTGCCGATGATGACAGGGCAGTAACGCCTCTAAGCACCTGGCCCGCTGAAACGCTATAGCAGAAGAAACAAACACATCCAATGAAGAGAAGGACCGAGACAGAGCCTTGTCAGAGAGTAGACCGTGGTCAAGAACAAAGCCGCATTATCCGCCGAGGAGAACTGTTGCATCCGAATGTTAGCAGAAGCGCACGAAAGTACAGGCGTGGGCCCCGCAAGAATGGGAACAACTCACCTTCCCAACCCCAGTCCCACATCACACCGATCCAATGTAAATGGCCTCTCACGCTGTAGGGCGCATACCACTCAAGGTTACTGCCAGGACGTCTGCTGCTGCCCGGTCCTGCTGATGATTGCGGCCGTGACCCTGGCACGCCACCTCCACCACCTCCGCCGTTTCCGCCAGAGTCGGCCTCAATCCAGCTGTAAACTATGCCAGTCTGGCCCGGAGCTTCATCGGGCTCGTCCCTAGATCGCTTGAGGGGCGCACCTTTGCGGCGCACGGGATGGAGCTCGGATGTCTTGATAATCTTGCGTTGCTCCTGCGGCGTAGATCTGTACTTATCGCGTCGTCGCCACACCTCTTTGGCAACGAGCAGGCACTTGTCGATGACGCCAATACGCATGCGTTGGCCCATTGCAGACCACCGCTTGCTTACCCAGGCCCTGTCCTCAGTGGTCTCGGCTAGAACTCCAGCCACCATCAGTGGGTAAATTTGTACAACTAGCGTCCGGCTGGCGGTTGGGACCGTAGCTAGTCTGCTCATTACTTCCTCAGCAAGCTCTTCGTCTGAACAGGAAGACGGTAGCTCTGGCACAGATTGTTGGAGGTGGAGCAGTGTAGCCCACCGGTAAGCCTCTGCGGTCTGCAAAGCATGGTGAAGTTGCGTGGTAGGATCTTCCGGCTGCTCGATGAACTCTGGAGGTTCCCATGCCTCTAGGGACAACTTCAACTCATTCGCAGTCTCAATGATGGCAGGCGAGTTCTTTGGGCTTCGACAGACCCTCCGAACCACATTTGCCACTCGTCCGATTAGCGGAAAAAGCGTGTTGGCACAGCCCATCAGTGGATCCAGGCGTGCATCGATAGGCATACCAAAATCAATCCCGAACCCAGGCTTACCCATCACGATGTCTATGCCTGGCGCATCTGGCGAAAATAGCAATGTACTGTCGAAGTCTTCCGAGTCGTCGCAGTCTACTGCGGTAAGACGAACAAGAACATCCATGTACACCCATGCATTGCACAGGAACTTAAGTAGAGCGAGGGCGGGGCCTTTGCGAGGCTGTCGGCGGTGAGATGCAAGCGCATCCTTGACAAGGACTTGTGCACCCTTGATATGCGTATTGCCAGATGCAATTGGCTGCTCCCAGGATTCAGAGAAACCCAGAGCAATAGCAGTTGCGATTGCCGCCTCCTCTTTCATGTTTTTGTATTGAATGCCCTCCATCACGTGTTTGATACTCTGGTGTTTGTGGTACAAGCCTACACGGTGTAGAGACTTGATGTCGCTGCTCGCATGATAGGCAGTCATGGCAGTAATGGCATGGTACAACGCATCAGACTGCATGGCTAGGGGCCATATTAGAGTCCTCCAAGGATTCTCTGTAGGGCCGTCCATGATCGATAGGATAGGGCACGTCACTGTCAGGAATCGTCGTGCAAGCGACTCTGGGCTGTCGTGAGCGAAACCTGGCTGGTTGAAAAGGAACGATGTTGGAGTAGGCCACGAGCTCGAGAAGCCATCTGAGCTCAACGTCGAGGTCGAATTGGTCGGTGAGCTGTATCTCGATGCCAATGCTTCCTGCGCTTGCTCCGGGGACACTCCATCGCTTGTAGCTTGCAAACCCGACAATACAGGGTCGAAGGCGAAAATGTCGGATAGAGGCCCTTCTAGAGGATGCCAGGTGTGAGAGATTGTCAGAGGATCTTTGAAGATAGACTCGCCGTCTATGCTCAGCCCATCAGCTAGATCTTCCGCAAACGGTTGCAGGATCTCGGTCAGAGTGGGAGATTGTGCGTCTACTGGCAGGAGGTCTTTCGAAGCAGCCTCAACACGATCCTCATCGTTAGACACACCCTTCTGCGTGTCTGATACGGATGCTGTCTTCTTGCTTCGCGGACCAACAAAACCTTTTGATGCCGAATGAGTACGTGACCGACTTGGAGAGATGACTTGCCGTTTGCTGCTGCTGCTATTGTTGTTGTCATTTGCTGATGGAAGGTCCAGAGCACGTGCGGGAGCAGGTCGTTGCGGCAATTCGAGCTGTGCACCTGGGGTAGGTTGGCGTGTGATCCTTTCAGCTAGAGCGATAGCGTTGAGTATCGGCGCGTCTGTTGCTTTTTCGTCAGTTGGCGTGGCTGTCTTTGACGTTCGGTTAGACTGTTGGTTCGGAGGCGACGCTGAAGGAATTCATTAGTTAGTCTATCACAAGAGACGCAAAGGTTGTAGAGTTCGATGTTAGGTAGGGTCGACTCACGGGGAGGTTTCTGCCTATCAACGACCTGTTTGACGGTGGTCTCCTCGAACGGGCACCACTTGTACTCCTTCCGATAGCCACCGCACTCGACCTTTCGACGGGCACATTGCTTGCAGCCCGGCTTCTCTTCGTCGCATTTGAGCCGTTTGATCTTGCAGGTGACGCATCCTATGCACGAGATGTCAGGTCAATAACAGCCCTCAAATTCGCCAACGCCCCTCTCTCCAAGGCCTAAAGTAGCATGGAGAAAGGCGAGCGAGGCCTGTCCACTAGAACAAGGTGCGGCAGATAGCAACGGTAATTATGATAAAAACAACAACAACGGCGACCGTGATGACGAGGATAGTGATGATGATAGCGATGATGGTAGAACATCCGAGAGTCACGACACACCATTTCGACTCTTGGTCTGCTTCGGTTTCACGGGGACTCCATCGCCACTTGCAGCGGCAGCCACATTGCCCTTCCGCGAGGCCTTCTTGGGAGTCTGTGTCGAAGATGACACTTTACGTTCATGTCTGGAGGACTTTGCCGGCCTCTCGGAGGGAGCAGCCGAATCATCAGGTGGCAGCGCTGGCAGCGTTGCTGAGGCCGGCGATGACTGGGGGCTGTCGGGTCTCAGGAAAGCAGACGGCGAGGGTATCTTGATGGCATCCGCCATTTAACAGGAGGGCGTCGCAATTGTCGGGTAATTACTAAGAAGAGTCGTATGATCCCGCAGGCTAGAGACTGGACAAGGCAGTTTGGAATCTTGCTCGTTAATCCTTTGCCTGTTGTCAGTAGTGAATCCGTCGCTCACAGAGACGCACAGGCACAGTCGCAATCAGGCTCAGCTTGCTCTCGCACCAGTTAGGTAGGCAGGCGGCGGCGGGCGATTTCAGGTCATAAAGTGCCAGAGTTTTTGCGGTTTTGGGGCAGCATGACCCCTCCAACTTAGGCTTTACTTAACGCACGCGCGGGTGTCCCGCCGAAACAAGGGTCAGACGCACGCCTGGCGCGGCGTTGGAGTAGACCCGGCCAACGCGCTAGAGCAAACAGTCGCTCTGCTGTGCCGTATCGTGATGCGCATGAGGCCTCCCCATCCACCACCAGAGTCGAGCGCCAGTCTTGGTGGATTGCTTTCTACAGAATGATGATGCATTGGCCTTGACCGATCACCTCGTCTGGCCACGGCACTGTCCTGGCCGGCGGAACGTGTCACCAGGTATACAACCCGTGAACGAATGCATGGCCGTGCCGTACCCTATATACCCTTGACCACTGGCAATACTTATTATTCATCGCCCCCTCCCATCTCCCATGCGAATGCACGCAGCCTGTCCAGGCCAGACATCATCGCCTGTGTGCGTGTTGCCCCCCTCTTTCTCTCCTACAATCGGTAGTCATCATGCGGAAACAGCACATCCAGCATGAGACGCACGCGATGTGATCCCGAGGTCTTGTTACATACCACCTCATGAGCATATCCACTTGGGCAGGCAGGCTAGGGGCAACCGCTTGACAGACAGCATCGCATTGTTGCTTCCCACAACAAGGCGGACGAGCTGTTTGGGCTGACCTGTCTATCTATCTGTCCACCCAATCTCTCTCTCTATCTATCTATCTTCCCTCTCCAAGCTTGTCCTAGCCCGCCCCCCTAAGCTCTTGCTGTTGGCCCTCTCACCCAACGAGCGAGTCCAGTCATACGCGCAGATAACGGCAACACTCCCGAGATCTTCGTCCATACAAACACGCAGAGCACCACCCAGCCAGAACCCCAGAGCTTCGCGTAGATCCTCTCAGGCCCCCGTCCCTTCCACCGGCCAATGGTGGCAAGATATCAACGTTCCCGCCATCCAGCATTTGCCTGCCAGGACCCTCCGATAACGTCCGGGACTGTGGGCGACAGTTCTCAAAAACTCAAAAGGGAGCAAGCCCAGCGTGGTTGCATCTCTGCTGCCATTTCTTGGAATATAAATTGACCACCGACGGCGCTCGATCGATCCCAGCCTGTATGAGGTTTCCCTAAAAGCACGTACTGCGTGCGAGAGCGCAAGAGCAGGGCTGTGGCTCATCGCAACGTTCTCTCCGAGGTCGCTTGCACCTAGCATCATGGCTCCCGGGACGCTAGACACCTACCGAGACGCTCCAACCACCTCCTACGCCACATCCAAGTACCAAGGTAGCCAGATCTACATCGTTAAGGTTCTTACAGGGTTGCAGATCAGACAATCCAATTTTCGAAGAAAGTTCGCATACATACATACACTTGGGGGAAAACAAAGCGATCGCTTAGCTCCAAATACCAGCAAAAGAAGGTCCCCACGCGTATGCCCATTCCAGAAGAAAATTCCCCCATATCGCCCAAATCTCCAGAAAACACAGCGAGAATGAGGCCCATGGGTTTATGACTGCGCCGATGCGCCAGAAGAGCTGAAGATGTAGAAGCAATGCAATACCACTCTCACCCATGGCGCTTTTCGTCTTGTGCGTGTGGGCGTCGATACGTATCTCTCCACCACCACGCGCTCTTTTTTTCTCTATCATCCCCACGTTATGTACAGTTCCCAATGAATGTTGCAACTCGGTGCCAGGAAAGAAATCGAAAGAAGGAAACATTGGAAGCTCATGACAGGCTGCCAGTCCTTAGCGTGTAGCGTAACGCATGACTCTTCTCAACCTCACCTTACCGCCACCTTCAGCAGCAGTCCCGTCGCAGCCGAAGCTCTCTTCCAATATGGGGTACTACCCTAGATCGCCGCTGATATCTTCGCGCCGCCTTGTGCCACACTGCAGGAAATTGCTGCCGCCAGGTGTCCTTGTGCCACTCTGCGATTGCGAACTCTCAACTCGTGCGAGGTATGCGGCACTCGTAAAGTCCCGGCTTGCCTCGAATGAGGGTCGGGTACGGTCCATGCTTGATCGTAACCGGTCGAAGCTAGGTCGAGGGCGATCGAACGAGGGCCGAAGCGCATCGAAGCTGGGCCGTTGCTGCGTGCCTGGGGTGGTGGCAGATGGTGTCATTGTGATCTGAGGCGAGATGGGTGTGTTGAACGGATTCTTATGCTGGCCGCCAGCAGGTGTCCCAGGCGAGGTCTGGATGGGTGGGCCGAACGCTCGGTCGAGACTGATACGATGACCTGTGTAGTCTGTGCCATCGCTCCCGTTCTGACTGCGAGCGTTGTGTGTGGTTGCGGTCGGCGCGACACTTGGTGGGTAGATTGGCCTCTCATCCTCAGACATTGCTGGGTTGATGCTGATGTTTCTATGATGGTGGTCGCCAGGCTTCGAGATCTCGGAACTGCTGGTCGACCCTTCGATTGCTTTGTGAGCATCTGGAGCGGGATGTCCCGATACGCTAGCAGGATCGATGTCCTTGAGATAGTCAAACTTGCCCTGGCGGATTTGCTCCCGAACTATGTCAATGTCCCTTGGCATGTACATCTTCTGATACGCCTTTATGGCAAATCTTGGTGCAAGCGCCAGGATGACTATCAGCAGAGCGCACACCCAGAACGAGAGCTGGCCGTAGACTTGAGGAGCGGCTTCGTAGAAGGTGAAGCTGGCCGTGAAGGCAGTGTAGACACCAGTCCAGAACCAGATGAGGAGGATGGAAATCGCCGTGATGAGCAACATGAACCAATCCCATCGATAGGTGTTCAACAAGACGTATAGGTTGACCACCACAACGACGGGGTTGCAAATGAACACACCAATTCTCTGATAGTCGGAGATCGACTCACCGCCCTCGCTGTTGAATGTTGCTGGGTAGAAGAGCAGATACGCCATAAAGAAGCAGATGATGCTTTGATAGAAGCCGTCCAGCATATAGAGCCAGAACTTTGTCTGGTTCCATTCCGCTCGCTCGATTCCGCGCCTGTATAGTTGAGGGACTGCCATGGACACTCGGTCGTCCACATCTTGATCAAGGATTCCCATGAAGATGACCGGAAGCGAGGTAAACGCCAGGTTGAACAGCAGAATGTATGAGTAGTCGAAAACGTATGCACAGTCGAAGTTACAGAAGATCTGGTACCAAAATGGAGCAAAAGTCCAGACAATGTTCTGTGATGGTTCTATCAGTATAGGGCCTCAATATGTATGAGAAGCGACAGCAGTCTTACCTTGTAGAAGAAGTTAGCAATGGTTTCTGACAATCTTCTATAATCCCATCGCCCGTGGACCAGTATCAACCGACATAGGAAGCGGAATTGTCCAATAGCGAAGTCTGAACTCATCACGGCTTGTCGACCCTCCTCACCAGCGATACCCACGCCAACGTGCGCCTCCTGTATCATGGCAACGTCATTGGCACCATCGCCGACAGAAAGGGTCATTACGTCGAGGCCATTCTTGACAAGCGACACCACTGCAGCTTTCTGGCTGGGTGACACACGACAACAGAGCACAGACTTGCACTGCTTGCAAAGCAACAGGAACTTCTGTCGGATCGAATCGTCTAGAGCAAGCTTGAGACCATCACCGTCGATGACAAGCGCATGGGTGGCTGCGGGCGGCTCGTGATTCTTTTTGGCAGCCTTCAGCTCCTCATCTGAACCTGTCAGGCCGAAGGCGGCGAGGTGCCTGTCCAACTCGCTGTTCATCACCTCAATACTCTCCTCCTGACCGTTCAAGACAATCAAGTCCATGCTGTTGTCCAAGAGATTGCAAGAGAAGCCGATATTGATGGCTGTCTCGACTTTGTCACCAGTAAGCACCCATAGCTTGATACCGGCCTGGGCGAGCAGAGATATCGCGTCTGGAACACCATCTTGCAAACGGTCTTCGATGGCGGTACCTCCGATAAGGTCAAGCTCACGTTCGATTGCGTCACTGACCGCTTCAAGCTTGTCCTCACGGTCTTGAACAGCAGAAGCAGCCAGATCATGCTCCACAGCCCACTTCTGATATTCTCCCTCACTCAGCTCCCTCTGAGCTAAGCATAGTGTCCGGAGACCTTCTCGTGCAAACATTTCCAGATGCTGGGCGGTGTCCTGTCTCAGTTGCTGTTGCTGGCCCTTCTTCAGGCGAGAGTAGATGATTGAATCGGCGCCCTTGCAGTAGAGGATGATCCTCCCGTCCGGCATCCGCATAATGGCACTCATTCGCTTCCTGCTAGAGTTGAACTCGAGAGTGTTCAAGACCGTGTATTCTCGCTCCTCGCCTAGTACGTTGACGATAATCCCATCGTTAGTGCGGCCCATGACCGAAAACCCAACATCCCTCGCCGTTGCTACAAGAGCAGCTTCATCTGGGCTTTGTGCTTTAAACTCGAGTTTGGGTGGGTCACCCGGGGTGCGCTCCGTGATGACGGTATGGCAAAGTGCAAGTGCAAGCATGAAGTCCTCGGCAGCTTGGCGTTGTTCGTCACCAGCCGCACCACCTAGGTCTGCCACATAATCCGGTGCGACGAAGGTCAGCTCATCGTCTTTGAGGTAGGGATTGTCGTGCATCCTTCTCAATTGCTCCAGCATAATCACTCGATCCCGTTCGATCTGCTCTCTTGCTCTGCGACCTTCTTCTTCCACGTCGATACCTGCACGTTTCTGCATTCCGGCCTGTGCTTCTGTGTATGCTTCTCCATACGGGACACCGTTGATGGTGCACTTTTTGAACTCCATCACGTTCTGTGTGAGGGTACCGGTCTTGTCAGAGAAGATGTATTCTATCTGTCCCAAGTCGTCGCTGATGTTCCAAGATTTAGGTGTACATGGATAGTCGATCTTTTCGTAATACATGAAGGTGTCCGAGTAGATGAAGAAGGCCTGGGCTGTCCGCACGATCTCCAGCGAGATATAAAGGGAGATGGGCACCAAGTTCTGAAACAAAATGATGGCTGCCCAGAACGTGATGAAGCCGTTCATAGCTGGGGAATCGCCATATGAACCGAACTCGAAGTAATTCAAGCTCTCGTTTCCACGACCCCAGTAGATGCCTTCAGCGATACCTGCGACCAGGCACATGACGAACAGGATGATGAAATTGATGATGACGTTCCAGTTCAAGTTCTTAGAAAGCATCGCCCTCTTGCTGGGTGTGATACCACTGTTGAGCATGATCTTGGTTTCTTCACCAGTGAAAGCTACAATGCCAACAACCCAATCGGTGTTTCGCAGCATGCAGCCACGAAGCAGCAGGTTGTTGATGCTGACGGGTTCAGCCATATCCCTTAATGGGGCACCATGGTTAGCTGGGTCATGTTGTCTCCATCTCACAACGCCACTGTATGCGTAGAGGTTTGCATGGGGAGGCTCAGACTCGAGGATGAACTCGGTGCGTTCGCAGTCCCTCGCGCGTTTTACTTTCCTGCCCGAATGGAGTGCGTTTTTGACCTTCAAGTTGGTTTCGCCGTCGAGGTTCTTCGTTTCGACGTAGCACTGCCCGTCCATATCGCTGGTGGAGAGCACAATGATATCAGCTGGCACTTCCTCTTCGTTATGCAGCCGCACAAAGTCGCCCACTTGGACGTTCTTCCAGTAGTCTCGCTTGAATCTAGCCTTCTCAGGCACATCCTTCGTCGGGTCTGTCAGGCTTCCGTAGAACTTCTTGGGAATGTCTATAGGTTCGACCCGTTGAACTGCTGCTGTGCCAGGTTTTGGAATTGCGAGTGACTGGGATGCGCCGTCATAAGGGGCAGCGTCGTTGTCGATCTCGTGTATGATCATGTCTCCACGTTCGTACTCTGGCGGTGCATCAGGCCGTTTTTGCCCTGGCACAGGTGACGGTACCGGTGTCATTTCCACATCTCCGTTCTCATCTTCACGTGCCTCTTGCTCCTCCTCATAGTCAAGCCTCGCGGTCAACGTTGACATACGGCGCTGAGCCTCCGCCATATCGGCGTCTGTGGGAGCGTCGAGAGCTCGTTCGGCGTATCCTTTACCCTTCTCTTTCCGCATCTGCTTCCTCTCCTTGCGATCTTTCCACGACCGCCAGACGTACAGGACAGCCCGGGTGTTGGCCTTCTTGAACCTGCGCCAGGGGCCGATCTGATCCTCAGCATTGTTCACATTAACCCAGTCGACAAGACGATGAACGGAGGCGTTGTTGAGTTCATTGTCGAGGACTGTCCGCCGCCAATCCTCGATGGCGTCCTTGATCGCAGTGATCACGACAATGACAATCAACGGAACGGAAGACAGACCAGGGTTGGTGGCTCCAAAAACAGAGAAACACTGTAGAAATCACTTGTCAGTACGGGATCTGCTCACGGTGGCGGCCCTGTCATCAATGATATCCGGAGGACATACCGTCAAGATGATGATGAACAGGAAGTAGACATTGGCAATGTTGTGGAACTGGAGCCACAGGTTCTTCGGTATGAAGGATATTGGGGTGTATTTGGCGGTACGGATTTTGTTACGCTTGAAGTGCTGGAGGGGATGCCCCTCCTCGTCTCTCGCACTGTCTGGCAAGGGGACGTTGACGTAGACAGTCCTTAACGTGTTCTCGCTTTCGCCTTCCTCCTGATCATCGCCTGCGCCACCCTTCACTGGATCGTCTGGATTTGAGGGATCTGAGCCGGAAGCTGAGTTGCCGCTTTCGCGTTTCTTCTCCACGCTCGATTGACGACCCATGTGGCGGTTGAATATTGATTTGCGCTTCTGGGTGCCCTTGCGACCTGGCGCTCGCTGTGTTGCCCATCGTATCCGTTTCAGCGGTTTTGAAACATCGGGTACCTCTACATTGTCAGGTTCAGCATAGGGCGAGAACTTGAGCGCATTGCGTGTGGCCTGCATCGTGTACGGCGTAAGGTCGAGAATCGGTTCACAACAGATGTCACGGTATCATGAGAGGCGAGTGGCGCGCCGCCGAGAAGTGGTCGTCGGTGTTGACGATCCGGCACGGGAATGGATGCAGCAGTATAATTATTGTTGTTGTTGTAGTACTTGCACACGGCGGGCTGAAACGAGCTCCCGCTACCCACGGCTGGCGCGGCACTTAGTTGGCACGCATCAGGAGAGTAGAGAACGAGCGCGGACCTCCAGGAAAAGGTGAGGCGAGTAGAGGTGAGGTCTCGGGAGGGTGGGAATTGAGGCAGTGGTGCAGTGTGGCGTGGCGTGCACTGAAGAGAGAGAGGGCGGGTTGGACTGGATGAGGGATTGAAGGAAGTCTCAGGGTTGATGATGTGAGCAAATGCGTGTAGCGTCTCGGGACCGCAGACGTGTAGAATCAGGTCGGCCAGGCAGGGTAGGGTAGGGTAGGGTAGGGTAGAAGACCACTCTGTCCCCTAGATAGAGAGGGAGAGGGACGGAGAGAGGGTAGAGAGCAGCAGCTGGGCAGGCTTGTTCCGGGTAATCTGAACCTAACCCCTGCCTAGGCGAACGAGATGGATCCCAGGCGTGTGCATTACTAATCCCCTGTGCTGGAATACGGAACACGAACGAGGGGGTTGATGGCACTCGGAGAGACAGCAAGTAGGGAGCACGAGTCGGCACGGGTATGATTAGGTCTGAGAGGGTGACATTATACAGTGTATTCTACGGTGGTAGCAGCAGCAGCAGCAGCAGCAGTAGTAGCGACAACGAGAGTGACGGTCATCACGGCATAGCCATAGCTGACAGCGTTGGAGTTAAGAACCAGCATCTGCTCTGCTCTGCTTCCATGTCCCTCCGCAGCCACTGGATTCACTGGATCCTACTCATCACTCGCCAGTAGTATTACGCGGGCCGGACTTTCTTCTCGGATTTAGACGTTTCCTGTTAGTCCCATGCATGCCGTATCCACTTGGCCGCCTACCTGCATTCGGTGTGCAGTGATTCATACTGTATGGCAAACGACTCGACTCGACAATCTCCGACTCGGGAACATCCCACGTGGGGCAGGATTTGCTGTTGGTGTTTGCCATGGTAGACAACAAGAACGACAGTGTCATTCATGCTGTCGCGGTGTCGCATGCTTTTCCTCTACCTTTCCACCTACTTTCAGCTGCCCTCACACATGATACCTCGCGGCTGCGGGCTTTGATGGCTTCAGGTACAAGCCACCAGGAGGCTCGGGGACCTATCAGGTATGCCGCTAGGGAGCGCAGGGAACGAACTCATAGGCCTACTGCATCGCATTTTCGGATCTTACTCTTCCCACGCTTCCGAATCCCTAGACACTATTCCATGCATCCACTCCACATAATTCAATCTCGGATGGTCTACAGTACAGTATTCTTTTGCCTGGTGCCTCTCTACCGTTGGCTTCTCTCGCTGCTGTAGGGACGTGTGGCAAAACTCAAGACAGACAGTCAACCCACATGTCTTCCTCTCTGAAACAGACCCCAAGGCAAATTGTCTGCCTGGGCAAGCCAATACCCAGCCATGCTTCTAGGTTCGCGTGTGCTTAGGAAGGTTGATGATCTTATCCGATAAGCAAGATTATTGGTAAGCGGGACACGTGAGGAGCGTTATGCATACGCCTCCACCGCACTTGGCGACGCGTTTCGCGTGTCGCTACCTATCTGCTATAGTACGTGTCTAGTCGTAGGCAGTCTGTGGATCTACAGGCATCCAGGTATGATATGTTCAGACGCATAAGCACCCTCCAGAACGTTGTGCTATGAGCATGGCTGATCGAAACAATGGAGACATAAGAGGATTCTTCAAGCGCTTCGCCGCCCCCAACCGCGACAGTCCTCCCGTGAAGGGAACTCCATCCCATCATGTCAAGCCTCCACCTGCGACCATCCGCAGGCTGGGGGGCAGTCCTCCGCCAAGGCTAGACAAAGACCCTCTCTCATCTGGAGTTACAGACTTGTCTTGCACAAGCATTGAAAGGCACAGGCAAGGGCGAACATCGCTGCCTCAGAATGGTTCCCATTGCACATCATCCTTCGGCCAGCTTGACTCTTCACAGAGCAGCTCGAGTCGGTCTGAAGCCGACCCATCTGCGACGAGAGCTGTCGCTAAGCGCAGTTGTCATAGTGGCCGTGGTGGGTCAAGCACGACTCGGCAGTATGGTCCTCCCCATTCATCACCTGTCTCGTTGGATGGCGTCTTGGAGATTCGCTCTCCAAAGCAACTGCGGAACCTGACCGAGCCCCAGCCGTCAGTAGGGATACCGGCAAAATCCCTTCTCACCTCATCCTTCACTTCTTTATCAAGCGTGCCGACGGCCTCTCAAGCTTCCAGTAGAAGGATCATCAAGGATGGCCAGCCTGCGGTCGCGGATTCTGATTTTGGCAGTGATGAAGACAGTGATGAAAGCAGCGACGACGGCCTCGAAGACCCAAGCTCTTTCTTTACTAACCTCAACAAGCGAAGAAAGCTAACGCCATCGGATGACTGTAATGATACTCATGACCGGCTTGCTACCAGAAAGACTGTCATCAGTCCGAAAGGCTTGCGCTCCCGCGCTAGACTAGCCAGCTCTACAAGACGGCCAAGGGATGGCAATACGACCCCACGGGCATCTACCATTCCGAGACCGTCTTTCAATTTCTCGCTGTCGAGGATGGCGCAAGATCACAAGCGTAAAGAGACAAGCGATGCTCGCATAGCAGAAGCTGAAGCTGCCATTCAGCAGGTGGAAGACGAGGGTCTCAACTCCGACTTTGATGGGCAAGACAAACTCAATGCTAGGAGTGTCGCACAGGCTCTTGGAGATGACAGCGATGAGTGCGAGCGGATGGAACATGCTATGGAGCGTACTGACGCACTTCAAAGAGGTAGTCACTTTTACTTCATCACAAGCGACGAACCACAGCCAGGGGATCGGGATTTTCCATCAGAGGCCTTGATGTCCGGCAGTAGATGGCATGGGCTTTTTACCGATCCAAATACGAGAGATCACGCATGCTTGACCGGTTTTGCCGGCGATATGGCTTTTTACGAAAGTCCACCAGCAGTGGTCCTCGAATGGATGGCAAACAGAACTCTCTACGAGACACGGGAAGATCTCTGCGAGGCGTATGTGGACATAATACGCATTGCCAGCGAGCAGCACGGTATCTCAGGGCTGGAATTCCTTGCTTCCTTTGGCTCTTTCTATGATCTTCGCGTCATAGGCAGACAGGAGGACAGCTTAGTAACACACAGCGATAGTTCGCACAGTGAACCCCAGCATGGCGTGAAGGCTCGCTCAACATCGATGCCAAAAGGCCTAAAGCATGCTATTGCCATTCTTTACTTTTGTGCAATGGCCTCTTCCCTCGACAAGAAGATTGCTGCGGTCTGGGACTTGATGCTGCTCAACATTGACGCCCACGTGAAAGACAGTGCTAGTATGAGGTCGCTCATATGTGAAGCGTTGGAGCTGCTTCTGGCCAGTCTAAGCAATGCCGAAATTGTCGCTTTAGAGGACAATACTGTTCAACTCTTCAACGACAGTCAGGACCAGGTCGAACATGTAATGCGGTTGATGCTTATTGCTGAGCTTCCCACCACGTCCCCAAGGCTCAAGAAGCTGAGACGACAGCTTGCCCTTCATAGCATTTGTCTCAAGGATGACTCAATCTCCAGCCTTGATTCTCCCGCATCTCCTAGATGGTTCGATAAGATCCTGCATACCCTGTGTGCGAGTTCATATTTTAACATAACGGCCAACACGGATTATGATCTCCTGGCTTGCTTAGTCATTATGCTGGATGTTGCCATTGATGATGGGTTTCCTTCAAGGTCATTTATCATTAAACCTAAGGCGCCCCACAGTAACGAGGTGCATTCCGCCAGAGCTAAAGAGGAAGACTCTTTCACGTTCAAACAAATCACTAAGAAGTTGCCAAAAGCAAGTGATGAGGAACGGGCGTTCAACAAGTCCGTTGACAAGCTTTCTGATCAACTCAAGCACATCTCGTCTCTCATTCGAGACTTTGGTACTGGACATCTCCGACGCACAGAGGCCAAAAGTGCAATCGAACGCCTTACCACAAGGCTGGACTATGCTGTCCGCACACGTGCGAAGCCAAAGCTGGATGCATTTGCTGGGAAGATGAAAAGCATGGATGAGGATGACGCCGCTGGTTCCCTCCATCACTTTTTTAAGAAGCAACGAGGCATAGAAGGTGCCGTGAAGATGATAGATGAGAATAAATCTCCAACTCATGTCAAGACTGAGGCAGTCATCAAAGACGAAAATGGCGAGGAGACGGAAGGCATTCTTTCTCAGCGCTGTTGAGCAGCGTCCCTGGGGACAACGACCTACAATGTTCTCATACGAATCTAACTTTGATAATTGTACAATACCAAGACTACCCATTAGTCATCTCAAGAACGCGATGTGGCCTATTATAGACTATTTCAACGACCTTCATGGTGATTTGCCTTGCTACCTTGTAAGGGCGATGAGGGGTAGGGAGGCGGGCGGTGAGTCCAGGCATACTTGCGGAGATAAGATCGACACACATCATCTTGCAGTTGCATCAGCAAAGTTCCATCACGCTTTCCGCAGTAAACAGTCGGTTCCACGTGTTTCTATACTTTCTTACGTCTTACTTCACCGCACGTCAGACCTTCATATTAGCCTTGTAGATCAGGAACGTAACCTCTTCCACCATCTTAGGAGTGAGGAATTTGCTTTTCAACACCATCGACAGTTAACGCTGCCAAACGCGAAAATGGTGCTACCGCTTAAGGTTAAGCACCAGTCGAAGGTGCACGAACTTGAGGTTGATCCAGAGAGCACTGGCGAGGAAATGAAGATGCAGCTCTTCAGCTTGACGAATGTAGAACCGCAGAACCAGAAGATCATCGCAGGTGGCAAGATGGTCAAGGACGAGACATTGCTATCGTCACTCAAGCTCAAGCCAGGTGCCACAATCACGCTTATTGGTAACCCTTCTGCAGACATTGTCACAGAGGCACCGAAAGAGAGGGTCAAGTTCGCCGAGGATATGACGGACGCAGAACTTGCACAGCAGGAGGGCGCTACCCCCTCAGGGCTGCAGAACACAGGCAACACCTGCTATGCGAATGCCACCTTGCAGACGCTGAGGCTGATGCCTGAGCTCCAGGAGCAGATGAAGACGCATACGCCAAGCGGCACGCCCAGCAGTGCGGGCCCTTCGGCATCATCACTCTTCTCTGCGGAGCAACTTTCGCAATACGGGCTTGGTGGGCTCGGCGGCGGAAGCGATTTGACGTCCGCCCTTCGTGACTTGTATCACCAGATGGGCCAGACGACCGAATCCTTCCCCCCAATCATGTTCCTGACAACACTACGCCAGAAGTTCCCACAGTTCGCAGAGAGGGCTAAGAACGGCCACGGGTACGCGCAGCAGGATGCGGAAGAAGTCTGGACACAGCTTGTGCAGACCCTACATCAGGAATTGAAGCTGAAGGACGGCGAGGAATCGTCAAATTTCAGCAGTTGGGTCGAGAAATATATGGGTGGCACGTTTGTAACAAAGACAACATGTGACGAGGCACCTGAGGAGGAACCAGTTATAGGCCAGGACATGTTCAATGACCTGAAGTGCAACATCAGCAACGAGGTCTACCATCTGAGGGAGGGCCTGTCAATTGGACTCAACGAGCAGATTGAGAAGCAGAGCCCTTCTCTCGGCAGGAACGCCATGTACACCAAACAGTCGCGAATCTCACGCATGCCCAAGTATCTACCGATCCACTTTGTTCGCTTCTTTTGGCGTAAGGACACCGGCAAGAAGGCAAAGATTCTGAAGAAGGTTAGCTTCCAGCATGAAATCGACATCCTGGAATTCTGCACTGAGGAGCTTAAAGCGAAGGTGGTCCCAGTTCGTGACCAGATTCGTGAAGTCAGGAAGGAGGAAGAGGATGTTGAGCGTGCAAAGAAGAGGCAGAAGCGCATGCGTAAGGACGCAGAGGATCACGCCGCCGTCACGGGCACGGCTCAGGAGAATGGTGGTTCGAGCAAGGACCAAGAGATGAAGGATGGCGAGACGGAGGTCTTCAAGACTGATGCCGAGATCGACGCCGAGCGCGCTGAGTCCATACGGAAAGCGAAGGAGGACCTACTTAATGCTGTCAACCCTGAGCTGGCAAAGGATACGGCCGCGAATCAGACTGGTCTCTACGAGCTTCGGGGTGTTATCACACATCAAGGCTCTTCGGCCGACTCCGGCCATTACACTGCGTATGTCAAGAAGTCTGCAAAAGATGGCAGGGCAGAGGATGGGAAATGGTGGTGGTTTGACGATCACAAGGTTCATGAGGTCGAGGCTGAGAAGATCGAGACTTTGGCTGGCGGAGGTGAAACCCACTCGGCTCTGATCTTGCTATACAGGGCTGTCGAACTGCCCAAGCCCAACTAAGCCCATCCGCGGCCCAGCCTCGTATATGACAAAAATTTGAGTGGCATGATGTCTATGAGCTGCAAGAGAGTAAACCCATAGATTGGTAACATGTATAATTGGAATGGTGCTTACTGATCCGACTCAACGGCAAGCTCCCAGAATCCTATACTTTCCTCATCAGTCTCATTGCACCACGAGACTGATCGGGCCAGGTCGTGGGCTGACCGTGCCTTCCCTTTAGCTCCAGCATGGCTGCCTACATGGCCTACTTGCACCTTCCCCTGCTGTTACTCTGAGGATCATGTATCTAACGCGAACCTTGCGCGTCTCTCTCAAGCTCCAAAGTTCCATCAACCGCATGTCAGTGTTTGTCTTTGTCTCACAGTTATACCCCAGAGCTTACAATTCATGATACTCGACAACCGCTACTAAACACGATTTGATTTGTACCCAGCATGTTCTACTCTCATGAAGGTGGGTTCCATAACCTGCAAGACAAAGCAGGCAGTACGCGACTACTCTATCCTCACTGACACAACGTTCCAGTCCTCACCTCGCGCAAGTACGGCGTTGCTACGGTGTGGCTGGTTGCCACTCTCGGGTCGAAATCGTCACTGAAACGAGTCTCGCGCAAAGCTATTCTCGACGTGGATGTTTTGAGGGCTTGCGAAACGATCGAGAGCCCTGTTGCGCCTATGGCTCTGCGTTTGCAGGGGAATCTGCTGTCAGTGGCATACGTCCTGCTGTGGTAGTGCTTTCTCTGAGCTGACAGGTTGCAGATATGGCATTGCACGTGTCTACAACCAGCAATGCGGATATGTCCTTAGTGATACCGAGTCGACAAGCAATGGCATGCGTTTGCTCTTTCGTGTCGTAGATCCGAATGCCTTGAACGATGAAGAGGACCATCGTGGACGGTATGAGGTTCCGAGTTGACTGCGTGATTGCAAAGCTGATAATTTTGTGGGTCTACAGCTCTGAAAACCTGATGCTTCGGGACGATCTGAACATGCTTCCTGACTTCGAACTCGAAACGATAAACCTTGGTGACGGTCTCGATACTAATCAGGGCTCGCTGGTGAGCATTGACAGCCAGCTTAGCAACCTTAGTCCTTATAGCAGCCAAATCGTGGGCTCGGACAAAGCATTTGGTGGTATAGACCTCCCACCATCTGACCTCACAGTGATAGGTGATCCGGTGCGAAACTTGGACAGATTGAACAGTTCTGCTGTCGTAAAGCCACCTGAGGTAGGAAGATTGCTGCTGGACGATGAACTTGGCCTATGGATCGAACCCGACGGGTCCCTAAGATTGAGTGACGGCCAGTCACAGCAAATAGGCTCAACGGCGCTTGACGTCGCTACTCCTGGTGGTTCCAGTACAGGGACGTTTCGACTCGGCGAAGAAGACATCTTGCAGCAGCAAGAAAATACACTGGACGTCTTTTGGGTAATGTATACAGACCGCTATCCAATTCGAGACCGTTTCTAATGATTGACAGACCGACTCTCGTAAAGATGATGGCTTTGCTCCAATGCTTGAAGATGGCTACAAATCACTCGCTGGTCCAGCGCTACCTGGTGCTGCTACGCTAGCTCAAGCACTGCAGCCAGCTGGCATCTCGCAAATTACTTCTGAGGAGACCGCCACAGCACCATTGCGACATCGTAAAGCTGCATCGCGGAAGAGAGTCCCTCTCGATTCAAGCACAGAACTACGGGGTGTAGATCTAGCTCGCTGGAATAAGCGATATCTACTCAACATGGCGGCTGTCTCTCAACTTAAAGCTGCTCAAAAGGGGAACGCATTAGCAAAAAAGAATGCCGAATTTTGGGTGCTGGATGATATTCAACAAACCAATCAAGCGCCGCTGAGCATTTTTAAAGGTGTACAGCTACTTAAGTCGCTTACAGGAATTGACTTCTTGTCGACGTCAGGAGAGAAGGGCAAGCGAGCTGCTGATGAGTCGCTTGTGGAGAAGGAGAGAAAGCGTTCTCGTGATGATCAGTCTCCAGTCCTAGCGGCAGGTGATCCTGACGAAATTGCAATGTACGACGATGCCTACCAGTTCAATGCTAACGGCGATGCTATTGAAAAAGGCCGCCGTCAGCCTACACCGCTTGATGAGACCCGCCACTACAGTAGCAATTTCCCCTGGAATCAGAGCGTGACCGGCTCTCGCCATATACCAAGCCTTCCTGATTCCCAGCAGCGGACGCAGAGTCGGCAGTCTTCGATGATAGCTGGCTTTGAACCTTTCAGCGCTTTAGGGAGAGGAGGAAGCCGTCTTATGAGCCAATCTCCTCTGATGGGACGGGGTGTACAAGCATCAGATACAGACAGCAACTATGGCTTTCAAATACATTCTGGTGTCGATATGACTGGCGAAGAGGCCTTCGAATTGTTCGGTCCAGCTGCTACAATGGACACGCAGATTGCAGGACAATCACAGTGGCAATCCAGCATCCTTGACAAGGAGTCTGGTGATTTCCTTACGTTCATGAAAGACGCAATCGCTCATGCAGATATACAGCGAGCCAGTCTGGTTGGTGAAGATGTGATAGGCTACGGCGAGCAGGGTACTATCCAATTCGAGACATTGCTCCCTCCTGAGAGCAACAGCTACATTGTTGCTTCGCAAGCATTATTGCACGTGCTCGCATTGGTTACAAGGGACATGATTGTTGCGAAGCAGACCGGACTTTTTGAGTCTATCACTCTGCGGGCTTTGACATGAACTGGAAATCTACGATCGGTGTTTGCCTAAGATCTCTGGTTTATGGTGATGGCTGTGTACGTCGATGTCATACCTGAACAAGAAATGCACGGTGGCACTTCCAAATGTATTGTCAGTTCAGCGATAAGTACGTGCAATGACAAATCTACTCGGAACAGGACGGATGTCTTTGTAGGCTCAAGCAAGCCAGATTTGTCGTATGGTCTTGCCGCTTTGTCTTCAGACTTCTACTCCTATTGGCATATCATTCAATCCATACATGACGTGATCATTCTCATGCTTCGCGGTTGCAACTCCTTTCGATTGCCTCTGCCTCTCGAGCCCTTCCGCACGCTTCCGCGCTTTGCGTTCTGTAGCAGGCTCCCAATCGGCAGGCCTCTGTTTCGTCAAGTCACCACCATTGGCCACCTTCACCAGAATCTGTTTCAGTGCAGTCCAGAAGCGGGCCTTGCGATCTGCATTAAGTTCAAATCGCTGATTCGCAATAGTAAGTAGCGTCCGGAGGTACTCCTCGGTCACCATTGGGATGTTATTTCCTTGTGCGTCCTGATAGGCGACAATGCTATCAAAGGCTAGGCCATGTGTACGTACCGCAACCAGAGGAGCTGGGGGGAGCGCACCTGAAGATGATGATGATGGCACTACACCACTGATGCCGCTTTCACGAAAACCTGCCCGCATTGCTGCTTCGAGGGCATACTGAGCATTATCAAGGGAAGAAGTTAAGATGTGAAGGATCTGGAAAGATTCAGCGTATGTCGTGCACAGTGGTGCCTAGTCTCTCGTGCACTGCGCTTGGGAGTCTAAGCATATTTAAGGACTCGACACTCCGAGTGAGACCGGTATGCTTACCATTGGTTCAAACTTGAGGTGGATGAAACGGCCCGTTGCTACATTACATGCAGCAGGAGCAGAATTGCCGCCAGCCACAAGTCCCATCTTGGAGCTAAGGGCACCAGGTTGATCATAACATGCCGTGTCAACAGGCTGATGTGATACGAAGAGCCACTGCCCACCACCTTTGCCAGCAAGGCTGGACTGTACGTTCACCCCAGTGCTTGGCTCACGGGTCTCGGAAGGCTCCAACTCCATTCCATTCCGCCGGCCTTCCAGATATACTGCAACACGTCCAGCGCAGCTACTTGTAGTCACAAAGCCGTCTAGGCCATTGATGTCATCGACAAGCTGTCGAACATCCTCGTCCACCGATCCTTTGGGTGAAGCATCAGTGTAATCGGCGTGTGGTGTCCCAAGCTGCTGCAGAATCTTCTGCTTCCTGCCTTCGAAGAGGGTCATGAAAGCGTCGTACTGTCGTGTCCTTTCAGCTTGCACCCTTGCAAAGACATGTCACTGTGCAGAGTAGACGCCAATTCTAGCAAGCAAATGTGATGAAGAAAGCGAATCGACATGGGGACACGCGCGGCTCCGGCATGCTGGATTTTGCCGCGTCGGCGGTCCGTGCTAGGATGGACAAACGCCTTCTGTCAGCCAATGCCTATGCAAAGGAGGTCAATGCCGTAGGCCAAGGTTTTGTGGCTCTCTCTGCCTGTCGCCATAGATGTCATACATCTCCCTGCATGGAGGGGACCACGAATATCTACTGGATGTATAGGCTCGTCCCGGACTTGTGCTACGTAGTAATGGACGTGAATATGAGTACCGACCGACAATCTCTCCAATTCAGCTTCACCAATGCAGGTCGCAATCATCAGTAGTATGGTAAAGGAGAGATTCAAACTTTCTCTCATGTTCGTAGGCTCATGTTAGATGGTAGCAATAGATGGAAAGTTTCTTTATAAGCCTCAAATAAGTGTATCTAGCTTGTAATAACGCCACGCATAACAAATATCTTTGTGATCATAATTCATCTTCCCTGTCGTGGGCTTATCAGCACCGAAAGTTGCGTAGTCTTCACTATCCCAAGTGATTGACTATCTTGTGATGGGACTACGCTATCTTGAGTTCTCTGTCGGTAAAGATAACGGTCATGGACATGGCCCGATTGCTGGGTAGAGTTTCGCAGCAGGTTCTTGAATAACGGCTTGAGACATGGTGCACAACCTGCTATGATGGCAGTGCATATCTCGATGGTTGTCCTGTACGCCAAAAGTCCACGTTAGTATACTATGAGCGCCATCAGTGCCATCTAACTAAGTGGGGTTCATACCATATTGTAAGATATGAGCTGTCGAAGAGGAAGTCACCGTATTTGCCGTAATCGTTCAAGAACGTCATCTTGACAATGCCAGCAGCTACAGCACTGGAAAAGGTTTCCTGTCAGCATGACAGCCTATTCGTGCAACTCAATGTAGGGGGTTAGCCTACGGGCAACTTACAAAAGACCCATCGAAAGGATGCAAACCACGGCAGCCTTAGTTTTCCTGTTGAGTTGCACCTTCCATAGCAGAGGTATTGGTAGTAAGGCGAATATTACGTCGGTGAGCACACTCACGCCTGTTAGAAGCGAGCGTAAGCAATGCCACCGATTACAATAGGGATCTACTTACTCGAATTGAAGAAGGCTGCAAATTTCAAGTGGGGTTGTGGGATGCATTTGCCCCCTTCAACTGTGAAATCCCAAACAAAACTTAAGGGTTGGCATTGGAAGAAAACGGTTACTATCGACCAGGTCAGCGGCTGCCGCATTAATTGCGCTAGCAGCAGGTTATGCGACTTACAGAGGTTGCCTAACGTAGATAGAATCGTGAAGACGATGACACACCAGATGAAGCGAATATAGTTCCTCGAAATCGCCAGTCTCAAGAGAAACAGTCCCACGCTAACTTTTGCCAAACACAAGGCAATCAGGCAGAGCGGCTGCGTGACAAAGTTCAAGTGCAGTCCTTTAATGTTGGTATCGTGGTCCAAGTACTGGACGTGGCGGCCAGCTCCATAGACGACCTCGGGAATAATAACCATCATCTCTACGAACATGACAAACTGCGCATCTCACGGTTAGCCCATGGACATGTCCTCTAGATACGCAGGTATGCACATCGGCCCATGTTGACTACTTACCATGGCAGCTGCAGCACAATAGTCATCCCGACCAAGGTTTGCTGTAATCTTTATCCTCACCCATATGCGGACAATGACCATGAAAAGAGCCAACCCTACGAAAATACTGCAGATGATGAGGATCTGGGGGCCTTTGTTGACATCCGGCGGCAATGTGTTTAAATCTGCCATGATGGCGAGGGCATGCGGTTGTAACGACGGTGTCCACGAGAGGCGCGCACTCGCGCTCAGGCTACATCGATGGCGAGGAGAATGCTTAACAAGACATCTCACCCTGTTTTGTCTGGCGTCCTGGAGGGGTCTTGGCTGCTAGATAGTGTTTGCAGGGTTACCAAGGTGCTAGCAGAAAAGGAAGCGATTTTTCGAGGGAACGGCCAAGCTATACCTCGCTGCAGTAACTAAAAGTGGACCGAATGCATTCACTAGAAGGGTTGACCCAGGATTGGCTTCTAGACAGAACCAGCGCCATACCTAGACAGCCGGCGTCACCCCGCTTGGATCCCTGGTGTAGCCAGCGTCGCCACCCTCTGCCCAGTCCCATTAAGAGATTACTGCAGCCAGACTTGTGCGCGACCGGAAAGTGCTGACCTTATTGATAGACTCAAGCTCTTTCATGCTCCCATCTTGAACTTCCCACGTTTGTTTTGTCTTGGGATTGGTCATTCAGTCACATGATCACCACGAGATGAAGTCTTTCCTTCTGCTCTTCTCGGGTCTTTTGGCCTCATTCGCAACGGCCACTGCTGCAGGCGACACAAGCGATTATGATGCTGCAGCTTCTTATTCTTCTCTGACTTCATCTGTCAGGGAAACGGTACTTGACGGTCTAGACAAGCAGGAGGCTAGGCTGCAGGCTCGCGGTAAACGTCCCTCCTGCACCCGTAGGAATGTTGTATTCCGCCGCGAATAGTATGTCAAGGTTGAGCATATAAAGTACCCTCGTATGGAGAATGATAATAAGCTGATCCTCTGTAGTGGCTCCTTGTCAAAGCAACAGCGACTCGACTATGTTAAAGCTGTACAATGCCTGCAGAAGCTGCCTGCGAGGACCCCAGCAAACGTCGCCCCCGGCGCTCGATCCAGGGTGGGTATTCTTGAACGTCTAATACACACAATTACCAAAAGCGATCCGCGCTGATCAAGATGGCTTATCAGTTTGATGATTTTGTTGTCACCCACATCCAACAGACCTTGACTATCCATTATACTGGCAACTTCATGCCATGGCATCGCTGGTTTGTCCACACCTATGAGAAAGCACTCCGAGATGAGTGTCACTATACTGGTTACCAACCCGTGGGTCCCCTCTGCATGTAGCCATCAAGTAGACTGCTGACTCGTCAACCCAGTATTGGGACTGGCCGAAGTACTCGTCTGCACCTCAGGGCTCACCATTATTTGATGGAAGCCCCACCAGTCTGGGTGGCAACGGCGAATACATTGATCACGAAGGTCCTATCATCACCCCTCCACAAGGCGTGGGCGGTGGGCCTATCCTTCTACCAGCTGGTGTTGGGGGCGGCTTCGTCACGACTGGTCCTTTCGCTAACATGACCGTAAATCTGGGTCCAGTTGGCGGCCTGAATGGTACAGCACCGGGTCCGGATGGTGGATTAGGTTACAACCCTCGTGGTCTCAAGAGAGACCTCGGTCCGGCCATGAATACTCGTTATGCAAACTACACGACAGTCTTTGGTGAGTCGCTAGCGCTCCAATTCCACCTACCCAGCATATCTCACAATCTACAGGACTTTTGAAGAAACCAAACATTTCTGAATATCGATTGCTCTCCGAGGGTGTCCCGTATACTGTGGAGATTGGCCCGCACGGTGGCATTCATTACACGATCAGGTACGTAAATTCAAGCCTCAGTCATGCCAGAGCTATAGTGACGCTGACGGATTTCAAAGTGGTGACCCTGGTGGCGACCTTTTCACTTCTCCAGGTGACCCAGCATTTTGGGTTCACCATGGCATGATGGACCGCATGTGGACTTATTGGTACGTGTCGTGGCGCTCTAACCTACAAGTTCCCTTTCCTATCTTTGAGACCCACGATCTAACAATGGCTTTCAAGGCAAGCACTCAACCCTCGAAAGCGATACAGCGAGGGGGAAATGAATGGAGGGAACTATGGCCACATAACTTGGGCCAATGCACCTGCATCAAGGAAAGCAAACTTTTCCGATGTCATCGACATGGGGTATGCTGGCGATTCGATTACTATAGGAGAGGTCATGAATACTTTGTCTGGGCCCTTCTGTTACTTTTATATCTAGGGTGCAGTCTCTTCGCCACTCATTTGCGTAAATAGACTTTCAATTTACCTTCCTTTCGTTTGAGAGTGATTGCGTAGCTACTAAGAACTCAAGCCTGGAGCTATCATCGAGTAAACGTTCGTTAGTATCGAACCGCCTGCCAAATCCATACAGTATGGTTTCTAGAATTGCAAATAATGACGAAGATAACGTAGCAACCGTGGTCGGTGGCTTTGAAATCTCTCCAGTCTCATGGGCGTGAAAGCTATGGCTGCCTTGAGACGGAATAGTCCGCTGCTGCTCATCGACCGCGGGGAAGGTCTAAGCGACCAAGTTCTTTTCGAGACTATGAGGAGGTTCTTGGATTTCTTCTACGAAAACAATGACCATGGCTCGCAGATCTCAAAGACTTTCTGGACTGAGCAGCGCTCACAAACGCTCTCACTCAGACGACGTTCAATTAGCAGACAAACGTGCAAAGTCAATGCCAGTGAGGAGTCGTTATTTCGCCAAGCAGGGCAAGGAAATTCCGAAAGACGATCCAAGCGACTCAAAAGAGGACGAGGTTTCACTGGCCGAGTCCGGCTCTGGAGACGAATCCGATTTTGATGATGACGGTTCTAGCGAGTCTTCTGATTCTCACAACGAGGAGGGTAATGGCCGTGATGATTATGAAAGTGAGGAGTTACGCAAGCCATCCAGAAAACCTACCACTGGCAAGCGCGAAAAGTCTATTGTAGCGACCCAAAGCAAAGGCAACGAACTTTGGAGACATGGTGTTAGCGCAGGGCTTGGCCCTGGTACTCAAGTCGTTATCAAGAAGCCAAAGGCTCGGCCTGCCGGAAATACGCCTTACGTCGACGAGACGATACATCCAAATACCTTGCTTTTCCTAGGCGAGCTGAAAGAGAACAATGACCGCCAATGGCTCAAGAGTAAGCTCTCCAGCCATGCTCCCTATTTCTTCCTCTAAGGCATATTAAGGCAACCCGTGCTTACGAGTATGCTTCCCTGTCACCTGAGCGCTACTTCGTTCGGACCTCAGCTAAAGTGCAACTAAAGCTTTGAACCCGCTGAAATGCTGGTGAATACCCCTTGTACACATATTGACTTCGTTCCAGTGCATGACCCGGATTTTCGCCAGGCTGAGAAGGATTGGTTCTCGTTTGTCGAAAAGCTCACTGAACGCTTGGTCGAGGTCGATGACACCGTGCCAGAGCTTCCAGTGAAAGACATAGTGTGTACACGGCTCAAAACTTGACACTCAGCCTCAAACGAGCGACTCACGTAATGTTGCTCTAGATATTTCGCATATATCGCGACGTCCGTTTCAGCAGTGATCCTACTCCTTACAAGGTGAGTTACTGCAAGGTCAGGACGGCAGCTCTGCCGCTGATCATCTGCCCATCTTCGTGCGTATGCATAGCTAGTCCGTATAGCACTAACTCATGCGCCACGATTAGCCACACTTCTCTGCTGCATGGTGAGTTGGCCTCCGACCCTTACGGATATGACGAGTAGCTGGACAACCCTGACGCTGAGACGGCATATAGGTCACGCACCGGCCGAAAAGGCCCGTATGCTCATTACTATGTGCAAGTGAGCCCAGGTAACGAGAGCTTTGTAGGTGAGTGAAACGATTTTCCTAGAGACCAAACAGCATACAAGTGACTACGATGTTCCACAATCCTTCGGACATGCAAAACCTTTTGCATACCATTGTCTCAATCGACGATATGAGTACGGCAACATAAGAGACTATGGCAACAACTTGGTCTACTGCCATTTCTATATATCTAAGTCGAAGATCGCCAGCCATTCGAGCGCCCCCAGAGAAATATATGTTGCGGCTCCCTGCCTATATACTCTCGATCGAACGCACAAAATTCACCTGCGTCCGCGGAAAGGCAGTTGTGACGAATGTTAATATCGGGAAGCCTCGCTCTTGTCGCTATACTAGCTTTATAGCACACACACGCATAATTCTCCTCTCGTTATGTTGCTACCCAGCCAGTCATTGCTGGAGGAGGATGAAGGCACACAAAAGCAACAGGAACATCGCGAAGTTTCGATCGGCTAAATGGCTCAAGAACTGTTCTGGCGTAGCAAGTTCAACAATGCAATCATGCCTTCTGTTGGAAGTTATCTATTGCTCTACTGCTCAATAAGAGCACGACATGCCAAAGCGTAGAAATGAGATGGACGAGCAATGCGCTTTCTTGTTGCCGGACGGCACGGCGCGGCACTCATCTGACAGTACCGCCTTGCGGATTTGGCCTCGGCGTTAAGTAACAGGTGCACTATTGTGTCCGACAATACAGATTTCTGGAGAGCTTGACGACTTATCCACCCAGCACATTTGGCACTTCCAAAGCGCTTCTCGTCATCTTGTTTTGGAGACGACTTAGCAAGGGTTCGCGTCCCTTGTGATAGCGCTGCGGCTAGATCACCATCGAAAGTACTCGTGTGTATTCCTTGGCCTGCGCAAAATCACCCTCAGTATGCCTGTCGAGCGCATGGCATAAGCCTGTGGTCATTGTTCGTCAAAGTCATCAAGATGATCAATTGAGCGCCATGGCCTATCGAGGAGGCGCTCCCTCATTGCTGCAGTTGCGATATTAGTGACGAATGACCTAATCCAGCCGCTCTGCTGAAGGTTTATTGAACTCATAATCCTCTTCAGGGTCTTGTTGAGCGATTCGCGATCCACATCTCATCGCTACAGCATCTGTGAGCAAGCCTGCTTCATTTGTGAGGTTCTAAGTTAAAGACTAAGGAGATGGATAACTCGGAATTCATTGAGACGGCCATTGGCCAATTCGAAAACAGGATACAAGCAAGAGCTGTGATAGTCAGAAAGGCAGAAGTTGAGGACAGATCATGAATCGAGTGCATGTCTGCCTTCCGTACGGCATTGCTTGAGCTACACTATACGCGTAGCTGCACTAGGCGTTACTGCTTTTCAAGCATGAACCACCGGCATTCAGAGCCTCAAGAATTTCTAGCTGGACAGCAACAACAACAACAACAACCGCTTCGTGCTGCACGAGTGGTTACCACGAAGCATACGCCTTGTACTCCTGAACCGCATCTTGAGCCAACTTAGAAGCTGTGATTTTGGTCACGGATACTCGTACTACCACAAAACTACACGAGAGCATTCATACGCGGAATTGCTGCGACGGTACCTCTGAATGATCAAACGAGTACCATAGTACGCAACCTACTATCTGTAGATTCGATTAGCATCGCAAGCTGATAGGGTCTGCGCCCAGCCGCGTTTACCCTTGCTCCTGCTCTTAAGGCAAGACCACTACAGCTTGTGACGCAAGTTGTACGCCATTTTGTTCATGTGTCTTATTGTTCTATATATCCGCAGATGGCTTGTCTATGGCCGTTGTCGCGGGAGCCGAGTTCGAAGCCTTCCAGTCTTCTATCTTGATCGGGATATTTTTGCACTTGATCAATATCGTTATCCTTGAACGATGGTTTACTGACGGAATGTAAACAGGCGGTGGGCTGTGGCACCCTGAGGCTGCACCAACAGCTGCAATGCGACGCGACATCGATCGGAATTCCCAGCGCTTGAAGACTGTTCTATTGGAACAGCGCATGCGGGATGAGTTCCTGAATGGTTGTTCCAAAGATACAGCGAAAGCTGTAAAGGCATTCGTAAACGCAAACGCAGCTAACGCCCTGAAAACGAAACCCAAGGTAAGGATTTTTCGCTTCTACATTCCTTGCAATCTTATCTTAGAAGCCACCATGCTTTCGCACTCGCAGCCTGTGGTGCCTTTGTTTTGCTCGCAGACACGACCAACTGTCATCGCGCTTGCAATCAGGCGTCCAAACTGCGAAATATCAGGCAAGTCAATCATTGTGATTGCCATCGACTGGAGTCATAGACAGTTTGCTTGGATCCCTGAGACGCCATGATTCCCCCTCCTTGCGGAGCGGGAGAGCCTCCAATCCAGCCGCCGTCATATCCGCCGATTTACCCTGACGGCCCAGACACCCCCATTTCGCAAGCTTCCTGGTTTCTTTGTCCCAACACTATCGATCGGATATACATCCCTGGAACTGGCCGGCATCAGTCTTGTAACTTGGCCTGGCAAACCCAAGGATTCCCATCAATATTGCGCCAAGATGACTCGGAGGCGTGACTTACCCTGCCTGTTCTGTTACTATCTGGCCTCTTCTTTTTACAGTTTGCATATGATGTCACCCGATGGAAAGCTAAAGGTCCACCTTGGCGCTGGCGATTACCGCATTCCCCTTTGGATCCTCCAGGTACTCTCCATTATCAGCTAGAAGCATTACGATAGCTTTTGCTCGCGCTTGATTCGCAGCCCTACAGTATTTGCCCACGCTGTCCAATCCGCGTGTCAAAATTTCAACACTGCGTCAGCCAATCATGCCTTCCTTTTTGCTTTTCCCACGCAGCAGCGCGAGTGATTTTTCAAAGCACGAGATCTAGAGATGATGGACATCAGCTGACATTCCTCAGGGGTACGATGCCGACCATGCTGATATCGAATTACTACGCCTTCGCAATTTTACCGTCGGCACCAAACTGGACGAGAGTAAGATACTGGATGAGAATGTGATGAATCACATGGCCGAGCTGTTCTCCAGTATGAAGCCTTTTGTAAGTCACCCTCCCTTACCCTTCGCCTCTAAACGTATTTATCACAAGTGGCTTCTCTAGTCTGAAGTGTCGCGTCACGTTGGTCCCATGGTTCAGAGCGAAGTATAATCCTGAGATGGCGGATATCTCGGTAGCTAGACCTCTCGATTATCAGCCACGTCTGAGATGTTTTGCATCCGCTCAGGGTCATACGATCTGCTAGGGTGAATGCCTCCGGGCAAAGCATTGCCCGCCCTCGCGCCGCACATGGGAGGGAGCGGTTACACCCTGATCCGCAACACACGACAACAGCACGTGGAGGGCCTGTCTTTGGCTGACAATCAGACTTCTCCAGATTTCTTATCTCAACAGCGTGGTCATGCCTGATGAGGCCGAGAGCTCGTCTAGCGATGATGAAACAAACGTCAGCAACTCCGCTGATGAGGAATCAGCTGGGGAGGATGGCTGAAGTCAGATGAAGCATAGCGTGTTCTATTTACATATGTTGACACTGTTCGCGTCTAATGAACCTCGCTGTTTTTTTCTCTTGAGGGGGGGTTGGAAAGGAGAGGGGAGGCGGGAGTTTGGATGGCTACTCTGCGCAAGCGTGTAACCATATGCTGTTTGCTGTCGGAGCACAAGCGTGCTGCATTGGTCATGTAGCAGTGACAATATAGTATCTCAAGTTTTCTCGCAAGTTCCAAACGATTGACATGGGATAGAAGTGTGACCACGTCGTACATGTGACTGTATGCTGGCTCAGCTAGCTCAATCTGAGGGTGGTAGTGTACGACCTTCTCTCGCTCAACTCTGATTGTCAAATTCAAATCCAGTAATGGCGCGGCCGCAGCTCATCTACCTATATGGGACTTATCGTAGTCCTTACAAGGGCAAGCTCATGCATTTTCGCACAGGATCATCCTTTCACATCCAATTCTCGGCTTTCTCTAGCGCGCTGCCAGGCTATTACTAAAGGACATGATGCCATCATCCGTCCGGAGGGCGGGCAGGCGGTGGCGATGAGAAGCTCAGAAAAGAAAGGGAGAGCGCGTGCAGAAACATTTCCACACATACTCACGTCAATTGTCAAAGCTGCCTTGTCAGAAAATCTGCATGGTATTGTTTGCGACCGTCATGAGTGTGGGCGGCCCTCTCACTGTTACAAAGCACCAGCTCATCCTGCATAAGACATAAGACACGTTCACATGTACAAAGACAGTAGAGCGTCGGCTGGGCGAGCCAATCAGATTGTTTGGTCAAGGTTTCCGCTATGAACTAGTGCTTCCCCACTAGCCGCGGAAAGGCAAGCGGGAAGTCATCGGTACGGACAGCCTCGCAGCAGCAATCAGTCAGGTGACCTTACCATGACGAGAGAGGGAAAGGCTTGGATCGGTCGATAATGCGCTGGGCCTTCACGGCTGTGGGAGAAAGAGGAACTCCCTGCATAATGTAATACCGCATTGCATTGCATCGCATCGCATCGCATCGGGGCGCGTGTACGTGTGCGTGTGCGTGTGCGTGTGCGGTCTGCTTTCTGCGCCGCTTCCCATCGCACTTTTCCCTTCCCATCTGCTTTGCCGCAGCATGACGCTGCACCAGGGTCAGGGTACACCGCTTGTTTCTCTCTCCCTCACCATTACTCCTTTACCCCCTAAGCCCTTCTCGAGATGGCGTCAGTCCTCTCTGTTGTCGTAACGCGTGATGGAGAATGTGGCCCATCCTCAGCTTTGCCGGTTGTAAGCGAACAGTAAACTTCGGGCCATGTTTCCCGTTCCTGATGGCTGGCGTCGAGTCAAAGAAAAGCAAAGCGCAAGAAATGCACCCAGCTTGATTACGAGCCGCTGGGCGGATGGCCGGAGCTAACAGGCGGCCACTCCACTCGTAAGGAGCACGATACCACGGGCCGATGCGCGCAGCAACGTGGGAGGTTCGTAACGTGCCGCGGCACAGCTGGGGCAATTTTCCTCTTTGTTGGTGGGACGCTGGGAGATACTGTAGCTCCTCATGCAATGCATGCAGCACGTAACGTGGTCACGTTGGAGGCGACTATTGACGTGTCAAGGCCCGCGCTAGCATTGTTGGTACACACACCCACACCCATTCCCCCCCTCCGCTATCGATCGCTGAGCGAAACCTGCAGAACATGAGGGTGCTTTGGGTGCATGCAGGACGGCATGGGCGTGGAAGAAGGCGCAGTTGCCGCCCGTCAACGCGGACTGAGCGCAGGGAATGCAGAATGGACTTTGCGGCCCATAGTATCCGAGCCTTATTTCTATCGCACGGGACGGCAGGACCTCGAAGCAAAGTGACGCTATATCTGCGCTGGCGGACTTGTTATGCAATCCCATGCGTTGTGGTGTAGGGCATCAAGCGGAAGCCGTGGTCGCGTTGCAAGGACGGCGAGGCAGTTGCTGCGGATGGAGAAAGAGCCCGCAAGCAACTCCTGCCCTCACCCTGGTATCTTTTCCATGTAAGACACTCTGCCGGAGGCGTCAAAGGTACGGACGGCTGCCTCCTCAGGGCGATTAGTACCACCAGTGGATTCGGATTGGAGAACGCTTCGCTAGGTGCCCAATGGGTCATGCTCGGTGTGTTTGGAGGCACTCGTGCCGTGCCGTCGTGTAACTGCGACGTGTTCTGGGCAGAGACGTCTCATCAAGCATCCCTGACGTCGTGAGGCAGGTGAGGCAGGTTCAGCAAAAGGTTATAGGCGAGACCAATGGACTCGAATGGCTACACAGATCACACGTCTCAACTACACGGGTGCCATACATGCCAAACACCTGCTCGGCCACACGCCTGCATGTGGCTTCAAAGGGATGTAGATCAGCAATGCCAGGTTGGGATGTAGGTACATACTGGCGGGAGTAGTCTTGCTTGTTTGTATAAATATGAGGGCTAGATACAACTCTATTGCGTATGGTACACGTGGTCCGAAGGTGTTTCAGTCACTCAACGATTAAGTTCGAATCATTCCTCTCCACCTGTGCCAGTCGGTCAATTCGCCCCGTTTGATGTGTTAGCCAATACGAGGACAGACCCTGAAAGTGTGATACTCAAGTCTTGTGACTGGAACCTTGCTAGAGGGCATTCCTTGACTTAGGTGCTGCCTTAGCCGACATTCAACCACTGCAGCCTGCAATCGAAAACAGTGCAATCTTTTTTGTTTGATACAGACAAGGCACACACCGCTCTAGGCCCTTTACAAGAAAGCGCGCGAACGCATTGATCACCAAACGCGTAGACACATGCACTTGCAGCGATCGCAACCTTGATACTCGGACCAAGAAACATTCAGCTCAACGGGCAGGCCGCAGGTAATTTGGTTTAATGACGTAAGGACGATTGCGGAAAATCCCTTGCGAATTTCTGATTGGCCAGGTCTGGAGGAAATATCGTGGAACAGCATCCCGGCGAGATAGACCCAGCGAGACGTTTGCGTGCGTGACAGGGACGGAGTGCGAAGGAAGAGTCAGACCACCGACCGAGGAGGCGACAGGCGGCCGATCTCAAAGACGGCGTTTCCCCTCTCCATCAGGTGAAGGGGGAAAAGGTCGAAAAGCAGTTGGCAAGCGGGCAGGAATAGCTGCAGAAGACCGAAACGCAGGTGGCCCATTACCCAGGCGGCAAAAGTCCCCCTCTCCGACAGGGTTACCAAGCGGCGAGCTTGCATACAAGAAACAGACTACAGCAGGGTTGCCACGCGAGCACCGCGGCGGGCCTTCATCCCGGCCGAAGGCAGATCAGACGAAAAGCTCAAGCTGTGGTTCGCCAGATGCGCCACTGGATTCTTCTAGCGCAGAACAGCTGAAAGAGACAGGCCACACATGCGCGCTCCGTAGCAGCACACCTTGTCCTCTTTCAGATCGACCACTCTGGCACGCGCAGGAGAGCCAGCCGGATCTCCTGCCCTCCTAAGAGCTCCCTAAACGACGAGCGATCGGTGCGCTGACGACACCGCGTGGGGCTGCTCTAGTGCGTCTGGGCCAGAAAGTCTCTGCAGCACACCTTCTCAATACAGCGGTGTTAGCAGCGGTAGCAGCAGTAGTAGTAGTAGTAGTAGTAGTAGCAGCGGTAGTAGCGGTGGTGCTAGAACAAGAACAAGACGAAGGAGAGCAGCAGCAGGTGCGGGTCTCGTACCAGACTTTGATACATCAGTGGCAGGCCGACCTTAGCGACGCCGTGCCAAGCGCCCATCAGATTGACATCTGCAATCGGCCGCCGGCGTAGGGAAGCGCCGGAAAGAGAAAAGGACTGAAGGCCTGGAGGCCGGAAGGGAGGGAAACGAAGGACAAGGAAAAGGAAAGGGAAAGACAGGTCGCGAGATTTGATATTGCAAATCGAGTGGCTTGGCCGACAGAGCTGAGGAGGAGGACTCTTCCGAGGGCCTGTTTCAACTCGGCGATCATCACCATCGGATTGGGTTTGATGACCACATTCTGCTGCCGCTGCCACTGATACTACTGATACTACTGCTGATACTACTGCTGCCGCTGCCTTGCTACCTCGCTACCTTGCAGCAGCGCCCACAGTACGGACCGCAGGACTGAGACGCGGGCTGGCTGCATTACGCTGCGATCTTAGCGAAAAGGTGCGTTCCGCTGCACGTCGGAAGCGATCGGCGAGGGGAGGGAGGGGTTTCGCTGCCGTGGCGGTTGCTGTTTTTGATAGCAGCAGTAGCGGTAACAGTATTCGTCGCTGTAGATAGGCTCCTCGAAGCTGAAAGGTTGGAAGACTAACCACACAGTGCAGCACCAGGCCCTACGCGACTCTACCCATCTACCCAGGTGCCTGCCTGCCCAGTGACGGCACAGCCAAGCTGCCTTGAGACACGCCCCAACCCATCTACCTGGGGTAATTTGAATTTGCAGGGCAGAGTGGCGGTTGTCCACAGGTGCTCCCGGTGCAGGTGAGAGAGTAGAGTACAGTGTAGTGGCGAGCGACTACCTCGGAAGGTCTCCTCCTAGGCCTCGCCAGGAAACAGAAAACCAGGCGGAGGAGGTGGTCTGCTCGCGCTAAATCCCGCAGACAGGACGGCAGTGTGGGCTGGCCAGCGAGCAGCACCCAGCAGCAGCTGCACCAGTACCGGCGGCGAGCGTGAGTACCAACACCAGCACCAGCACCAGCACCAGCACCAGCACCAGCACCAGCACCAGTACCAGTACCAGTCTTGGTTTTAGCCTGCCACTGTGCTGCGCTGTACTGTATACAGTAGTCTGTCTAGCGTCAGCAACGCGAAGGAAGGCCGGCTAGCAGCCACAGGACCGTTCCTCTCGCGCAGGGCTCGTGCACGGGACACAGGCATTATTTTCGATGCGCTTTGGCTTTGGAGCTGGATAGCAAGCCAATTTGGACGCTTTCTTTGGGGATCCCTGTCTCTGCTTCGGCACCGGCCCTTGCCAGGAAGTCAATCCAAAAGCACCACGTCCTCCATCACCCGCCCTGCTCTTGGTCATTTTAAGTCCACCTGCAACCCCGCCACTCTGTTGCCCGGTCCCGTTCCCTTCTATTCGGGCTCACGGCGACACCTGCACATCGTCCAGGACGCTCTTCTTGTGCGCCTCGCACCATAACACCACCTACCCTTCCACCACCCGCTTCCCTTTCTCCCCTCTCACTCTCTCTGTGGCCCTCTCTGACTCTCTACCCGACTCGCTCTCTCTCGCTCTCTCTACCCTATCACGCCTATCTGACGGGGGGCGGGCAGAAAGGAGACAAGTCCCGCTTCTGCCAGCGAGCGTGCCGTGGCCAATACCTACCTGACCAACCTGACTTACCCTACCTGCTAGGGTAGCCGCGCGCGGAATTCCACCCTTCCATTCCTGCTTTGTTTGCGCCGGCCGCTGACACGCGACACGTGTATGCGTCACTTGTCACCAGTCCGCACCAGGTCGTCGCCGTCGCCACTACCTGAAACGCGCTCACGAGTTATACACTAAGAAGCGAAAAACAACCCCCCTCCCCCCCAAAAAAAAAAACAAAGCGGAACTCACTGCTCGCAGCCTCAGGCTTTCCCAGGCGGGATTATATATTTATATACATATACAATCCGTGTGTGTTACACCTGGCTCGCGCCTGCAACGCCCCGTCGACACCTAACCGCACTTTCGCGAGTGTCGGCCCGCACCTTGTGTAACCAACATCGACCCAAGGGCTTGACCTTCTATCCGTGTGCTGCACCTTGCTTGCTTGCATAAGGTATACACAAACACATTGAGCAAGAAGAGAGAGGAGCAGCGCGTTTTCCAACTCTCCTCCTCCGCACTTTTGTGCTGTCCTTCCCACCCACCAAAACAAAATAAAACTAAAAAGGCGCGCGCCGCGTCTCCGCTGTACAGCGCCGTCAATCCATCCGCCCATCCGCAACACGGACGCAGACACAGATACGGACACAGCTTGCTTCGCCATGAACCAGTACCCAACCCAGAACGGAGGCCAATGGAGCCCAAGCCAGCCTCCTGCAACCTCGCAACCACCGCAGCAGCAGCAGCAACAGCAACAGCAGCAGCAGCAGTGGTCCCCACAGCCAGCAAACGGCCAGTACACGCCAAGGCCAACTCAGGTATGTTGTCGCACCTTGTTCTGCACCTTGATTTGAGATGCAGCGCCAAGCCCACCTGACAAGCGACCGCCTGTTACGCAATCGGCCCTTGAACCTTTCCGCTTCATCCTCTCCTACAACGCATCCAGTCTTCCCTCTTCAGCCTTACCGGTCGCGACTTGCGGGCGAAACAATCCCCCCCCCCTCATAAACCACAACAACCACCAACGCCACCATCATGGGTGCTATAGATCCCTCGCTCTCTGACAGCCCAGCTGACCCGTCCTCTTCTTCTAAGCAGATACCACCTATCTCACAAGCAGTCCCTCAAGGCGCGCCTGCCATGCAGACCCTCCAGCCGCAGCATCCCGACCAGTACCGCGCGCTGCCTGCTCCGCCGCAGATGTATGCTCCTCCATACCAGCAGCCAATGCAGCCGTACCCTCCTGCACAGCCAGCTCCACGCCAGCGTACTGCCATTGCATGCAGGTACTGTAGGAGACGGAAGGTATGCGACACCCTGGGTTGAACTCCCCCAAGACCCGATGACACACCAGGAGCGTGTTGGGACACGGTAGGGCCATGCTAACAATCTCTCGCGTAGATCCGGTGCTCAGGCTTTGACCAGTCTGAGGACGGACGCTGTACCAACTGCCAACGCTTCTCGCAGGAGTGTATCTTCACGCCTGTGAGCGCGCAGACCCAGGCCTTCGTTCCCGCGCACACCGTTTGGCGCGGTCAGAACCCTCCCCAGAACCAGCAGCTTTACGGCGCATACGGCCAGCCAATCCCCAACAGCAATCGGGATTCGTACCCGCCCCAGAGCCAGCAGCCTGGTCAGTATCCACCGCCGCCACAGGGCTACCAACAGCCACCTGGTTACCAGCAACCCCCAGGTGGCCAGCCTGGGCCGCCTTCACAGAATGGCCAGCAGGCGCAGACTGGCCAGAAGCGTCCAACCGATGAACCGCACACTCCCACCTTGCCACCGCCAAACCCAAATGGTAGTATCCCTGCACGCATAGATGGTCAGTACAATTATCCCGATCCATCCCTAGCCGGTACTTCGCCTACACCATCAAGCGCACAATTTGATGCGCAACAACCGGCTGGCCAACCGTATTACGCGCCGTCAGCCGGTCGCATTTCACCAGGTGGGTCGTACTTGTTTGAACCCAGTCGCAATCCCGTGCAGTCGCACAATCTGGGCTCATCAGGCACGTCCTTCCCACCGAGTTCAGACCCTGTACTTGCGCCGGGTCAGGTAATGCCCCATGAGGCTCGTGCCTCCGCGCCGCCTGACCGGCGTCCAAGTGCAACGAACACTGACGGTATGAGATGCGGCAATCGCACGTCGCATGATTCAAGCATCATACAGAGCCTGAATCGTGTGCCGATGTAGCTCTATTTTCTATTCACAACATCTCTTGCACTTCCATTATGACTTAAATGCACAGAACATCTGGGCTTTCAGAGTTCTTACTGACAGGTTCAGTAGGTAATGAAGGCTCAGCGACCAGGTCCAAAGAGGAACAGTACAGAACGGGCGACATCAAGGACAACGGCGTTCAGACTGAGTACATTCCATCTCTGGGCGCCTTGAAACAGATCAAGAACCTCACAGAGCAGGACTCGTAGGAAGCCACGCGCAACACACACACACACACACACAGAGAGTGAGGCGAGGGGACAGCGCAACCGACCTTTCACACGGCCACCAATCTACCGCACCTGTCCGCAAGGCTCACATCTTTCACGTCTCTTTACCTCTCGACACCCACTTTGACGACGGCGTTGCTCTGAGATCAACTCGACCGGGTGGCCCGGCTCTTTCATTGCTCAAACATTTAGCGACTGTCTTTACTGGGTTACAAACACTATGGGACGCGTTCTCGCAGGAATGGGTGGCTTTCGTCGATTCTTTGTTTTCCCTGCCATATAATACAGCTTATGCTGCAGCATGTCTTGCTCTATGTATTCAAACACAGGCACTGGGGTTATGGGAAGGGGGAATGGCTGGGTGGAGAGCAAGCGTGTATTTCGTATTTGCGCGAACAACGTGTTTACTTGCGTGTTTCTCTCACTCTTCCCACAGATCACCTTCGTCTTTTACCTGTGTGATAAACTTGGTAGTTTCCAGCGCGCTCAACCCCGTGTACTGGCCCCCGGCCCCCAATGAAGCGACTCTGTCTCGTGGCGATGTCAAAATAACCTCGCCTTGCGTCTCCGTGGCGGCTGCATCCGGTCCGTGGACTTGGTCGAAGGGTCGGGTCGTGCCTTCCTTTTGACGGTACAGCGGCAACAACGGAAAGATCGAAAAGCGTCATATTAGTCGCGCATCGCTAGTCTGGACTGCGAGTCACGATGCCGCAGGCTGTCCTACCCGAGCAAAACCTGTAGAAGCACGTGTGGAAAGCTCGACGGAAACACCAGACTACTAGCGCTGACCTGGTGCACTTCCCACACTCTGGGACCACTGCATATCTCTGCAATTGGTAGTAAGAACTCGCCCGACTCTTCCAAAGTCCTGTGAGTAGGAAGCGTCTGCGTCAAATCTGGGCATCAAAGGTTTCCAGTGCACGTTCTGCATGAAGCCGGCTCACTTGCGTGAGCCCACGTCCGCGTCCTACTCTGCACTGCCAGACGACGACGTCGGTCTGTCATCATTCCTTGTACACTGTATGATCGACCGTTAGTAAGACATCTTTCGTACAGTTGCAGCCAATTCATCAAACCATCTTCTATCAGTGTCTTATTCGGCGCAAAACCCGCAGAGTTTGCTGGCTACAGCACTCACAACTTCAGGTCTATCTCCTTCCACCGGCCTTGAGAGACCGGTGTTGGTCAAATGTTCCGCCATTTGTTCTCAACGCCACAGGTATACCGCCTGATAGCGCATTAGCTGGAAGTGGAGGATTCAACCACACTGCGGCATTATCAGGAGCGTTGCAGTTAACTCCATGGCTTCCACGGCTGGCCACGAAGACGAAGCTGTGTTCCGACCTATCTGGGATTTGCGTCACCTGTGGCATCTATGGCACAGTTCCATAGCCTAGGATCTACCAAGATTCAGCTCAGTAGAACAACCTCAAGCTCTGCATTCATTCGGTGGTCATCTCTGCGACTATTGATGATAGTTGAAGGCGTAGGTACCAAAGCATTGACAAGGGATTAACAAACGCTTAAGCAGTGTGGGAGGTCATCTCGAAGGGCTACACCAGCTTGACAGCTTGAAAACTCAACAAATGCTAGAGGCTGCTACTACTAGTAGTATGATCAGTAGAGCTGACCTGCCAGATAGTGGTTCACCGTGTTTGCAGCATTGCTTCAGGCCAACGAGCAATCATGAGACCTGATCGAAGTGATTCTTACTTACATAAACCGTGTCCTCGACTACGTCTATAGGATGTACTACACACGCCCAACCCTTTACGGCTTATCATAGGTGATCTTTCAGTATCCATAACCATACATCGTCCTCGGACGTCCAACACCGATTATCCTCGTCGAGCAAGATGGTCCTGCAAAGGTACTGTAGCTTCCAGAAAACACCAGTTTTCCCAGTTTTCCCAGTTTTCCCAGTTTTCCTACTTCCAATCAAAGCAACACCAAAGTTCATCTGCACAGTGCTCCAGCATACAATGCAGATTCGGTCGGCGTCACATGCTATCTTTGTAGTTTCAGTCTGGCCGACACATTCTCTGCAAAATACGACGGATCAATGCTTCAGCCCCACGAACGTCTCATCTAAAGTACGCCAGGAATTTAGTATCGCAGCCACGTCAAACAACATTTCTACCAACAACGTTCTCTTCAGACATGCTTCTGGGAAGGAAGTCGTTGGAGTCGTCTATGGTAGTAGTAATGACGAAGTTGGAGACGGCAGTTCCTAACAAGACGTCTAGCATTATCAGTCGATGCAAGTTTATCCATTACCCGTTGTACGCAGCGCCATGTATGGCCATTGACGTTCTATTAGTAGCGCTCGTCGGGATAGAATAGGTCGTGAAAACACGATATGCTTTACTGGCTGGTCAGATCCCATTGCCACTCTTTGAATTGGTGGCTTCACGGCCAACCCATTCCTATGGAGATCCCTGGCTTTAATGTCGGCAAACCGTTTATATCACTTAGTGGCCGCTCGTATGTAGGCAAGCAAGGAGAAAGTGGCTACCTCCGTCATTGAGGTCTTTACACTGTGTGCACCATCCAGAACTTCAAGATCATCTGCTCTGGTGCCGGTCGCAAGACGAAGAATATAGGCTCGCATATCGTGCTCTTGTCCTCGAACAACGTCCGTTTAGGCCATGATCGCTCATCTGTCCTCCCCACCTGCCGTTTGCAGAATCAGGCATATTTCGAAGATGGTCCTCTTGGCGTGCCATCACGCCGAAGGAAATGGAGCATTCACACCAATTACGAGCACAACTACAGGGAAGCGATTTCTAGAAAGGACAACCCTTGAGAGCATCATGGATTGATAGGACGAAAAACCCGTGGAACTCGGTCTCAGGACTTATAGATTCACTCGGCATCATACATGATTATCTGACGTATGTGTGAATTCTGCGTTTGTTTGGTCTCGTGTGTCTCGTTTCCCGTTCAAACTGGCATGAACACACACAGTCTTGGTGGGAAGTGGATCACGATGACGATATGCAGCCTAACTTTAGCCAGGAGCATCAGCCAGCCAGCCAGCCATCGGAACCGGTTCCGACGTCTGGCCATGCTAAACAGGAGAGCGAACATGGCAAGAAAGAACACCCACACGGCCAGGTGACCGGTGAGTAGCCTGTAGAACCATGATTGTGATGATGATTGTGGGTTGTGCGGGTTACTTACAGCAGTTTCAGAATTGCAGCGGCATCCGAAATCGACGAAATCTGTGGATATTGAGACACATCGAGAAAATTGGAGCTGGTCCAGTGCCGTCTTGCAATAACGGAAACAGCCATTTCAGACCTCGACAGGGGTATCACAGCAGGCAGTTATATTCGTGAATGGAGTGGATTGGGCGACGCTTATCCCGCAGAGATGGGTTGTGTTTGTATCAAAATACGGGGAAGGTCGCCGTTTCGAGAGACCATTACATCACACTCTGGTGACTGTCAGCCTCCTCAATGATCAATTGAACAGGCAGACATACAGACATTAAAGTGACGGACTCGTTGGCCAAGGGCCGTCTGTTTTTACCGCTACCGCCGCTTCCATTGGATGAGCGCAAGAGCTGGTGCTAGAGTGAACATTTCGTAGGAGATTCCGTTCCTCTTCAACGCCAGAGAGTCGAAGTTTGGAAAGAGGTTAAACGACAGCCGCTGCAAGCGTTCTAAGATTTACCAGAAGCAATACGACATTCGTGGAAGCGCATGCTGGCGGATGGAGATTGGTCATATAGAGAGAATCGAGCGTAATGCAGTGTGCCACAGCAAAGTCATGCAGGCAGACCTGCAGGGCTCAAACAGGATGGGATATGGGGCCACAGTGGAAGCGTCGACACTTCCAATAATATTTCCTGGGCAAGGCTACCTGTCTGATATTCAGTACAAGCATAGGGTTCACCATGCTAAACTTGTAGGGAGTGTCATGATGAATTGCGAGCACAGATCATGATCTTGTAACACACATTGGTTGTCGCCGATCTATCAACCGCAACAGTAGAGCTTACGTACAGATTTGCCTAACTGCGATGACTGGCGCTTGTTGTTGAACAGTGATACCACTCACGACATGCGAAGCCAACATTAGGAATGCTAATAGGCATCTTTACCTAGCATACAGAAGAGCTGTGTGCTCCCAAATGCACGGACCGCCGAAGGCGCGCAGTAGTTGTCTAGTCTCAGATTTACTTCAGACATTCCATGATTGGCTTATGCGTTTGCCCTTGGCTAGAGAAAGTGTATGAATTCCATAGGTTGTGCACAAGTCTGTTGCTACTTCATAGCATGCTACGTAGCTAACTTTGTAGGATTTGAGAAGAGCTCAAAAAGCAGCGGGTGGCTCACATCGTCGGACTTTGTCGCACGATAACTTCTTCCTGTGGGCATTATCTTGATACCCCCGAGTGGCAGACCATAGCGACTCCAGTGATCAGAGGGCAGTGATATCCGGACGCACCAACAACGATATGGCGAGCACACTACAGGCGTGGGCTACTCCGCGCCTCAAAAACCTGTTGCCCCTGGATGATCAGTCATTACAGGAAATCATCTCGTATGCGGACACCTTGCCCAAGCAGGCTGCTGCTGACCACCTGAGAAATCTGCTTGGAGATGGACCCAAGGCTCTTGAATTCATCGAGGGATTTTCTCTTCGAAGACCAAAAGCACCCGCGGATGCAGCCGTCCCATCGGCAAGCATTGAAGTTCCCAAGGCTAAACCACGGCCGCAGAAGAAGAAAGCCAACATACATGCCTTACCTCCTCGACAAGTAAAGGGTCAAGGGGACATTGCTGGCGCTTACAGGAAAAGTGATGATTCAGATTACATGCCAAAAGCTAAAGCGCGACAGGAAAGACACCGCGAGGAGCTGGCAGATAATCTTGCGCTGAGAAGCACACCGCCGGACGCCACGCAGATGCCGCTCATCACTGATGCACCTGGTCCATCTACGGCTAGCAGGCCACCTCCGAGTGCAGCTGGGCCTTTGATGGAGGACTTGCTTGCTGTACCAAAGAAAGGGCATGGTAGTGCCCAAAGCTCGAGAACTGCATCACCGAGTCCGTCAAAGGCTGCAACCAAGACGAAAGTCAGTATATCAGGCGGCACTGCCATGCACGGACAGAGCACCGCTCTTAATGACCTTGACTCTGCAATTCGCGAGCTGGAGGTGCTCACAAATCCAACCCTTGCCAGCGACACAGATGATAGGAAACGACAGTGTAACTGCATGGCAACGCGTCACCCGCTTCTTGACATAGCTCCGAACTGCCTCAACTGCGGCAAGGTTATATGTGTAAAACAAGGCTTGGGGCCGTGCACGTTCTGCGGCACTCCCTTGCTCAGCAGTGTGGAGATTGCCAGCATGGTGCGCGTGCTCAAGGATGAGCGCGGCGAGGAAAGACAGAAGGCCAACAATGCTTCACACAAGAAGGCTGAGGTGGCAATCGGCAAGGCACGAGCCTTCACTGGTCGAGAGTTCCTAGCCCAAGCATCTCAATCTGCCTCTGCGAGAGCCTCGCCTCTCTCGTCGAACCCTGTCACTCCTGCAGACTCTGAGGATGAAGCTCAGACAAAAGCTCAGGCCCACCGTGATAAGCTGCTTGGCTTCCAGGCCAACAACGCCAAGCGAACACAGATCCATGACGAAGCAGCTGACTACGACATCCCGTCCGCAGGTACCAATATGTGGGCTTCTCCTCAAGAGCGCGCCCAGCAGCTGAAGAAGCAGCAGAAGGTCCTGAGAGAGATAGAATGGAACGCTAAGCCAGAGTATGAAACGCGGAGAATGATCGCTTCGATCGACCTCAAGGGTGGTAAGGTAGTACGCAAGATGCAGGCCATCGAGCAGCCCCAGTCTGGACCAGATGAGGAGGATGACAACGAGACTGATTACGTGCCTCCACCGATAGAGGGAGATGGTAAGGGTGTCTTTTCGAACAACCCTCTAATGGGTAAGCTTGTTAGACCTACTGCAAGGGAGGAGAAGGGGAAGGGTGTCGAGAGGGAGAAGGGTAATACGTGGAGGCGCGTGCAGATGGATGAGGATGATAATGAGGCTTGGATCCTCGATGGCGGAATCTATGGTGGTAGGGTAGAAGGACGGATCCTGGGTGAAGAGGCACACGGCGATGGTCCTAGTGGATGATCTTTCCAAGGCTTGATATCTAGCATTGATACCAGCGCATCCGCAGCACCATCACACATTGAGATATATGACATGCCACTGGTGGTAATCTGCGCCCACGACTCATTCAGACCGAGACCAAGCGATACACGGTTAGAACTCGACCTCTGGTAGCCACTGGGAGATGCGTACTTATACATATCCTCGCATCATCGCCGTCGTTGACCTAGATGCTCAAATGCAGACACATATGGAATGCAGGCAAATAATCTTTACTGATAATGTCTCAAACCCGCGCAGTCACACTTTGAGATGGTCAGTGGAATTTTAAGGCGACGATGGCACTCTCAATCATAGCGATAATGGCCTCGAATGGAAGCAGTCGTTGTACTCCCCAGTGTATAAGCAGGTCCGAACGGTTTTTGTGGAGCTTCTCCTGACAATGCTAAGGCAAAGCCATCAGAGTCTGGCTGGTAGTTGTGGCAGTAGTAGCTTATTATGGCTGGATAGCAGGCCTGGAAATCTTCACCCAGCGCACCGGCGACTCTGATACGTGAACGGAACGGCAGAACGTGCCACGGATCACGTACCAACCGGCGTACTGGATGAACATCACATCTCACCAGTGTACGGACTGGACGACAATGGAATTCTCATCGCACAGATGCTAAGCGACTTCGCGAAGATCGAGTACGCATCAACCAATGACATGTTTGGCGAGTAGCTCGGAAATCGTTACTGGATGGAGCAACAGGACTCGATCGCTACAGAACACGAAGACTCTCGATCTATTTATCAGGTCTACCTATGCAAGTCCCCTTATGACCTTTTCAACACCTTCCTCGCCAATTTCCGTGATGCCTAGAAGTTCGTTGTCAACGTCTTTGAACTCGCCACCGTAGCCTGGCGCGTAGATGGCACGTGACAGCCAGCCGACTATCTGCGGCAGCCCGACATTGCCATTCTTTGCGTCCTCGTTGGCCTTGTTGACAGCATCGTCCGTGCTGCTCTCCTCAATGGTCCAGCCGTCGCTACCGACAACCCTCTGTGCAATGGCTAGCAGCTGCCTCTGAGTGATGACGGCGTTGTGGATCTTGACGATCCTGTCCTTCGTCTCCTCGGCGTGAGTCAAAGAGGCCGCGGTGGCCTTCCCCACCGAGGCCAGCGTGGTGGTGCTGAAAGGCGTCTCGCCGCCGTCGTAGAGGGTGATCTTCTTTCCGTAGATATCGATGATGAACTTGTGCTCGACGCCCCAATCCAGGAAGGCATTGTTCAAGACGAAGGTGTAGGACAGTTTGCCCTCGCTCTCCTTGGACTTCTCGACGAGGTACTCGCTGGCGGCGACCTTGTCCTTGAATACTGGGAGCGTGGCTGTCTTGGGGTTGGAGGTGTCGCTGCCGAACTCGGACGGGATCACGCGCTTGACGCCTGCTGCGATCGCGGCATCGATGAGCTTGATCTGCTGGCTAATCGCTGCGCCTGCGATGGTGGAGACCACGGCGTCCTGGCCTTTGAGCGCGGTGGTTAGAGAGGCAACATCATCATAGTCGACTTTGGCAACGTGGACTGAGGATGGGAAGCTGCTGCTGCTACTGCTAGAAGCCCGCGTGAGTGCTGTGACGGTGAAGCCGGCGTCGAGCAGTGCCTGAAGCACAGGCTTGCCTAGGGCGCCTGTTGCACCTGCGAGTGCGACCTTTTGGATTGAAGACATTGTTCTTGATTGCTGGAAAGTATGGTGGTATTATTTGGACGATTAGATTGGATTATGATCTGATATGAGAATGATGTGACAGCTTGGGGACGGCTAGCTGAGTCTATATACACTGTTTTGGCAGTCACTGTTATACGTACCTCTCATTCAATCACTGCATATCTTGCCTCATCGTCGCGAGCATGCACAATACGCGCAATGGGTTGTTGCTGAGCAAAGCCGGCCGTAAGGACCACATTCGAATTCCAAGGCCGGCCTGTTATTCATATGGACTCATTGGAACACATGAGAGATTTCATACTCTATTGGTAATGATGGCGCCACAAAGGTCAGAGAGTCAGATCATGACATAAAATCCCTATGGAGGTATGAGCTCGCGGAAATAATGCCGCGGTATTTTGAATGCCTCAGGCAACCATTGATGGTTTAGATGAGGGTTTTGTAAGCACTCACTGGTTGGCGGAGTGCAATGATTTGATACCTGAATATGTCTTGCGGTTTTCCTCCGTCTGGGGATGTTCGTGACGACTTATCGAAATTACGTAACAGGCGAGCGTGGAACACAGGTCCTGAAAGCAGCTCTTGACTACTCAAAGGAGGCTATGGGACTGCTTGGCAGGCGCTCGCAAAGTGTTCCGTTCCCCAACATGATACCTGTTAGGCTATACAAGCAAGTTGACATGAGAGCCTGTTGCCTCTTTGCTTCTTCCGAGTTGCAAGCATCCTGTATCAATATCCGCGGCCGCAAAGTACGGCAGAGTACATGATGTCCTCCGGTAATGGAAATCGTCGAGAACGTATCCAACACACGACACATGATGTTGACCTCCCAACATGAAGAATGGTAGCGATCATCGGTAACCATCTTGTCACTATGCAGTGGAACCAAACATTGGAGATTGCAAGTCAAATCGTTTTCGGCATTGTCCCTGGCTAGAGCTCTTAGACGACGCGAGAGGTGAGCGGAAGGAAGAAAGGAATCGTTACAAGTTTAGATCAGAAGCAGAGACAGCACTGGCAGCTTTCTGCTTCCGAGGGAGATGAGTTTGATTGCTTTGAAGAAACTTTGCGCTCTACAGCAACTCAATTTACGAGATTCCTCTTAATCCTCGCATCGAGCGCGTGACCCAACTTACGCCATGGTCAAGTATAACTGGGAAGGTACGGCCTCGCAATATCCGCGTTGAATGAGCTGCGGTTGCGGTGACAAGAACCTCACTCTACCGTCGCTGTTTAAGTGTATCGTGTTTCAAAGCATCTGTATTGGGACGGGCTGTGGTAACGGCGTACAGGTTTCGATAACGCAAGACAGTGTTGGATCGTCAAGTCTATGGCCACAGTGTGGACGCATATTGCATGAGTTTGGCCGAGACAGGCGAAGCCGTCCATGCATTCACACGGCAGGGGCATGCATCAAGACGAAACACCACATCGCTTCCACCAATCTAGCGTAGACATCAGGTGGAAGTCGCAGCCCGTAGACATGTATCTGCTGAAAGTTTTTCCACAGGCAGTCCCACGTCGCACAATCAGAGTTTGCAGCTTGATAGAAGTCTCGAACGTGCGAGAATTGCCAGGTGTCACTTAGATCAGCGCGTGTGGGCGCTCGCACTCGATGTGATAGGTGGTCTGTTTCGGAAAAATCTTGAAGATCTGACCGTATGCCTCAGGCAAGCCGACATCTCCTAGCTTCTCGTGACTTCTCTTTTGCGATGCCCAGCCAGTGTGCGAAAGCAAGGCGCAACACATCCTGGCGAGCTGCCACGTGGTTCATGATCGTCCCCCTCACGGCCTGCCTCAAATCCGCCGTATAGCCGGCAAATCCTGAGTCTCATACAATCTTGCTCTTGCTGCTAGCAGACAGGCCAACACCGAGGAGGAACAACGTTCTCATTGTAGCGCCAACGTACACGAAACCTACGTTGCCCCAATAGATTGAGTTCCACTTCCAAAACTCCCAATAGATCGGCCAACCCATTAGGCTGCAGCTCCATAGATGTCCAAAGTCTGCGATCAGGAGGCCCAGCAGGAACACCTTCCAGACCTTGATGTCTCCTGTAGCTCGAAGGACCAGTGCCTCATTTATGGCAAAGACGAGGTAGAGGTTCGCGAGTTGGGTAAGCACGATGGACTCGCGAATGCTGAGACCCATCTGTGTCTGCAGAGCGGTGGGTGCGCGAGTCAGGTCCATGTAGGCATCCTGGTCGAAATGGGCATAGTAGGCTCCAACCGCAGTGGAAAAGGGCTCGATCCAGAGGAAGAAAGCGCGGTATAGCAAAGGAAACGGAGCTGCCGATGGAGTGTCGGACGCCATCGTCGTGGGATGGGCTGTGATGGTGGCGGCGGCGGCGCAAGAGGTGTCTATGGTGAACCACGGGAGGGCAGGAATGTGACCGCGCGAGGCAGGCCGTTAAAGGAAGGAGGGCAATGCGAGTTGCAATGGGTAGCAGCGGTCTGGATGGGTTGGTCGCTGAAATGGTCAGGTTGGCTGGATTTGGATGGTTGGCCTCGAACAACGGTAAAGGGTAAGGCTTGCGAGAGGACTTCCGAATCCGTCGGCTGGATCTGTGCCTGAGATCCACGTGAAGCGCCTTTGTTGTCGCCCAATCCGGAGGGGAGGGTTACTCATACAGGCACTTTGCACAACCACACGGCCCTGTAGTGGAATGCAAGGCGTGGCAAGCAGCGATGCAGGCGGGACGGAACGGGCGCCGCAGTCGTGCCAATGAACTTTCTGGAGAAGGGGAATGCTGTGGCGTGCAGGCTATGTGGTTTCGTGGCAAGGCAGCGGGCGCGCTGGCAGGGGAAGGATGCAGGTGATGGCAGAGAGGCAGAGAGGCAGAGAGGCAGAGATGGGAAGGGTGTGGTACAGCCTCACGGCGTCAGATCAGCTGGACTGTGCTTGGGGGGTCCTGCCGGTGCTGTACTCTGTTTGCGCCAGCACAGCTTCGAAGTAAGGTGTCATGGTTGGTCTAATGCGACGTAACAACGCCATGGGGAGGAGGGCCAAGTCAGGAAGCTCTACATTGATGTTGGCGGTGGTGTTGGAGACGATGAGCCAGGCCTCATCTCCCTGCCTTTCTACTACATCCATCCCACCTTGCAGGGGGGGCAGATCCACGGTGTCCAGTACGATGCACGCAAGGTTGGTGAATCAGCATGATTGGAAGGTGTTAAAGAGGTCGAGGATGACACTGAGCGTGATGCTGTAGGTGAGCAGCCCATGGTTTGGGCGATGATGGCGTCCCATACCAGGGAGGCAATAATCAACAGTGGTGAAATGGGATACCCAACCGTAACCAAGCAAGTGACGCATGCCATGCCGTGCCATGCATGTCATGCTATGCTGCGCCCTCAGTATGTCCATCCCTATCCCGTTCTGCAAGCGGAGGATGCAGCAGCCGAGGAAGTTGGGAGGGCGTGAGGTAAGCTCGGCATGGATTGTGCTCAGCATACCGCCGTACAGCAGACCAAGCCCTGACTCGCTGCAGCAACCCTCCTGGAACGGCGGCTTCACCGACTGGGTGTGCTCTGAAGGTGACGAACGGGTATACAGGGCGTTATTGATAACTGCCAGACACTTACTGGAGAGGGCTGGTGATGGCGTGGACACATGTCAAGCGTGAACCCAATGTGGCGACAAGTGGCCGTGTTCGGGCAGTGAAGAGGTGTTCTCCCAGTGCCGGTCTGTAACCAGCGCTGCCAGTCACAATAGACGGATAGCACCACCACCGCAGCTCGCCTCTAGCCTGCCATGGACTCTGGTGGACAGGAACGGCAGACGGGTAGATGGGGATGTGGCAACGATGTGTGTCTGGCGAGCTGCAATGCAAGCAACGCAGGAATCCCGTAGAGAGCCAAGTGGTGCCGTTCTACGGTACTGCTATGTGTCTTCTCTTTCACCGCATCGCACTAGTTTGGAAAGAAAAAAAAAAAACCCTTCCCTTCGCCTGGCCGATAGCAGTATCATTCGGACTCAACCTCCCGCTGTTGCCCGCTGCCCATCCTTATCCATCACCACCTGCCAAACTGTTGCTGCACATTTCCCCAGTGGGCGGCAAAAGTCGGTCTCTCAATCATCATTCACCCACTGGGCCTAAGGACCCTTGTTCAACAAGTTTAATTCCCTTCCCCTACCGCTTCCCTCTCTTTCTGCAGACTTCACTACTGCTACTTGCTACCTGCTACACACTGCTTACTGCATTCCGTCATCGCTCTCGCCGACCCTGCGCTACTACTTGTTCTGCATCTACATTACCCCTACCTCTCCCACCGGCGCCCTGCTCCGCTACTCTGAACCCTCTGCTTTACTATATCCTTGGATCAATCCGCTCCGCAGTGCTGGTGGTAATCGTTCTCGCTTCGACCCCATCTCTATCCACCCGCCCAATCCCTCCCTCGGCCCGCTTGCGATACCCATACCACTGAAACACGGACCAAAACAACAACAGCAACAGCAGCATCGACAGCAACCGCTCTATTTATAAGAGGTCTCCGCGCCTTTGCCTACGACGTCGACCACTCCCTTTCCCTACCGATCAGTAACATTCGACCTTGTATTCGTCAACAGAAAAGCGAGACAAGCGCATGTCCGCATCCAGCCTGTGGCCTGTGCAGACGTTGCTGCCGTTCCTTCATTTCCCTAGCGCTGTTGTCGACAAACCCTCTCTCTCGTGCTCTCACCCTCACCCATAGTCTCTCACTTATAATCTGCTCGTCACTTAATACAGCCGCTTGTGCTGACCACGGTCGTTCATTCTATCCCTGTCCGACACCTTTGATTCGCCTTCGTACAGCCAGCCTACCTCCGACCTCCAATCCGGCTCTCCACCCTCCTAGCTTACCCTGTGTTTCCGCCAAGGAAACAAACACAGCTCTCAATCACTGGAACGATCTCTCCTGTCTATTTCGAATATAGTCGGCATTCGCTTCTTGCAGCATCTGGGTCCGACCGGCCCCCTTCTCACTCGCCAATCCATCCGTCAGACTGGCCCATTCCTGTGTGAAGGAATCGAGGGAGCTGCCAGAGCATGACGGGCCACAGCTACACGATCTCAAGCCCTGGAGCCTTCCGGAGGTCTAGCATCCTTGACATCACCAGCAGACCGCACACTGTCAGTGGCGAAGGCCACAGTGCTGGGCGTATGCCGTCCGTCTCCAGCCAAGACTTGGACAAGGCTTCGTATTCGACCTCAACCGTCAATGCGCCCTTCCTGAGTGTGCGGGCAGAGGATGCGCCCTCGCAATCACTACCATCGATACTACCCTTCAACATAAACCCCACCGCCTCTTCTCAATCAAACCCACACAAGGTTGAAAAGAGACGAATGTGGAGGCCCTCGCACAGCGGCGAGGACGAGCCGATAAGCTTCCGGGAAGCCCTCAACATCAGCCGCTTTCCTTCCAAGAGGGTAGGGCTTAGGTTCAGCGAGTTCGTGGAGAACAACCTGCACACCAAGGCCAGGAGGAGCAGCACTCCGTACAATATGGGCGGCAGCCTACACCAATCCTCTTCCGCAGTCCAGCCACCTCCAGCTTCGCCTACCAAGAGGAACGGAAGACACGCAAGCGACGCCTCGAGATCGAAAAAGTTCAGACTCTTCAGTGACAGGAAAGATACCCCTGCTCCAGGACCGAGTCACGGGCCTTCCCACAGCCGGCGGCCACTCAGCAGGAGCACATTCTCTGGGCCGGTCATCTCTTCTGGGGGCGGTGAGGGCGCGAGGAGGGCTGCTGCGAATTCAAACAACAGGCTCTACTCATCGATGACCGCTGCACCCCAATCTCCAGTCATGGACAGGATGCAGCTCGACATGCCGTTTGCTGATTGCGCTCCCAGCATCCCTGAGGGATACATGCCTCTGAACACCACACTTTACAGCCCATCTCATTTCAACACCCTTGAGGATGACGACCTGCCTGTCGAGGAGTCTCTGTACCGACACCGCGCCCGTCTTGGTAGCCTCAACAGCGCAGCTGCCGACAGCGGCGCCGATCTTAGCACATATTCCGGAGCGTCCAGTGTCGATTGCGGCACAGACATGGAGATCGATTCAGTCATGGAGGAGCCTGAGACGAAGACAGAGACCCCTGTGGATTTCACCATCAGCAAACTCCCATCTGAACTCTGCGTCGAGATCTTCCGCCATCTGGACGCCGGCGATCTGAGGAATGCCATGTTCATGAACAAGAGGTGGCACTCTCTTGCCACAGACCGACTGGTCTGGAGGTCGACTTATCTGCGGAAATACGATCACGAGGTCTTCACAGACCCACCTCCAATTCAAGTCGGTGGATTTGGTGTAGGACGACCAAACAGGCCCAATCAGGAATGGCAGAGGATGTACAAGGCTCGCCTGCAGCTGGATGCGAATTGGAAGAAAGGAGCCAAGGATGCAGGAAAAGCTGTTTACTTGAGCGGTCACACTGACAGTGTCTATTGTCTCCAGTTTGACGAAGAGAAGATCATCACGGGTTCTCGAGACCGCACAATCAGAGTGTGGGACATCAACACGTTCCAGTGCTTGCGCGTGATTGGCGGCCCCAATGTCCGCCCTGCGCTTGGCCCTCGAGTCCTCCGAACTGTGGACTACCCTAGCTTCCACATGGCAACTGCGAGTGTCAACGGCACAAATTACGGCAACTCGATCTATCACACTCCGTGGACCTACCATGACGCATCGATTCTCTGCTTGCAATACGACGACAAGATTCTCGTGACCGGCTCCTCAGACTCTGATCTGTTGGTTTGGGATGTCAAGACGTTCGAACCCATCCGTAGACTCACCAAGCATTCCGGCGGTGTTCTGGATGTGGCTCTTGACGCCAAGCATATTGTGTCTTGTTCCAAGGATTCGCGTATCATCGTGTGGGACCGTGAGACATACGAGCCGAAAGCTGTGTTGAGCGGCCATAGGGGGCCTGTCAACGCGGTCCAGCTCCGTGGCAATCTCCTGGTGTCTGCTAGTGGAGACGGGATCGCCAGGTTGTGGGACCTCTCAACGATGAAGCTGACAAAGGAGTTCTCTGCGAAGGAACGTGGGCTTGCAGCCGTAGAGTTCAGTGAGGACATGAAGTATGTTCTTGCCGGTGGCAACGACCACATCACCTACAAGTTCGAGACCGAGACTGGCAAAGAGGTCACTCAGTTTGTCGGCCACACCCAGCTTGTCCGTAGCTTGTGGCTTGATTCCGCCAACAAGCGTGTTGTTTCGGGATCGTATGACCTCGATCTGCGCGTGTATGACTTCGAAACTGGGCAGGAGATCTGGAGAGCTGAAGAGTGGACGACCAGCTGGATGCTCGCCGCCAAATCAGACTACAGGCGTATCGTGGCCGCCAGTCAAGACGGCAGGATTCTCATCGTTGATTTTGGTATCAACCGAGGAGGCAAAGACGATGGAGAGCTGATCAAAGATATCAACATGCTCAGAGGACTCGACAAGACGAACGAGGTCGAGTGGAGGCCGATTCCATGGTAGAACCGTGGAGCGCCTCTGCCCAACCTTGCGGGACTCTCCGTGAACGATACACAACCTCTTCCCCTTCACCAACCAGATGCCGTGGTGTGAGGGAGACGGAGAGGAAGGAGAAATGACGTCTTGTTGATATCAGCAAACCAGGAGCAATGTTTTTCCTTTCAAGATACCCCCCTTTCGAAGCTTCTCTCTTTGCGTCAAGACAGGGAGATACAATCATTTCCAGGACGGTTTTTAACGGACGGTGACTCTGGAACACCGAAAAATTCTTGGACATTTGTCAGTATTATATAGCGACGGCGTTTTCGTTTTGTTCTGGAGTGACCGCATTTTCTCCCGGTGCCACTCATTAAATACGCACATCGTAGCATCCAGCCGGCACTACATGTGCTGTTTATGCTTGGACTCAAGCCAATAATACCCCTCATATCAGGCACCGTGTTGCCTGTTTTCAATCAAGTGTCCCAAAAGTCTTCGAATTCCATCAGTCCCACTCCCACCTTGACATTGAATTTATGCGTGCCTAACTGCGTGGCGAGCAAGTGACGGTACATCACATGATCGGCCATCACACCCAGATCTCAGGGAGCTTTAGGGCCACCAGACTCCCGGTTTGCATCGCGACTCCCCTCGCGAGCTGTAGCCTGTGCCACCTTCCCCTACTACGTACCACTTCGTGTGGGTCCTGTCATCTGCAGGTGGCCTGAACGGAGATCGGCTTCAGCTTTGCCCTCTGCATCCGTTACGCTGATAGTCGAGCTGCATGAGCAGGAGCGAGGTCCTGACACTTCATTGCTTGCAGCAAGCATTTTCTCTGTAGGACCGGTGTCGCTGCTAGCACTCGGAATTGCAGTGGGTCGGTACAAGGTGGCTGTTGTGTATCTATTCAGATGTTATGTTTCTCGTAAAAGTCTGACTAGATCTGTCGAGGATGATGATGTTCTGGCACACTACAGCAGCCGTAGCCGTGCTCTATTCGGCAGCAGTCACTTACGCATCGGACAACACCACCGCCCACCGAAAATGCAGATGTGTATGTACGGAACAGAGTTCCTCACGGCAAACAGGCGCAGCATCACTGACCCATCTCAGGTCCCCTCAGAGCCGTGCTGGCCATCCCAATCCGAATGGGCAGCACTGAATACATCGACCAACGGTCAGCTGATCCTAGATGTTCCTCCAGCACAGCCATGCTATCCAGGACCGAGCTACAATGCGTCCCAGTGCGCACTGGTCGACGCACAATGGACCAACGCATCATTCCAGCAGGAATCGCCGGTGGGGTATGCGTGCCCGCTCTTCGCAGACTGTCCGCCCGTCAATGCCAGCGCAGGCCAGACACCTGGCTCCTGCAGCCTCGGCAGTGCGCCGGTATATACCGTCAACGCGACATGCGTGGCAGAAGTCCAGGCCGGTATTGCGTTCGCGAGGATGCACCACATTCGGCTCGTCGTCAGGGATACGGGGCACGATCTGCTAGGGCGCAGTACTGGGTTTGGCGGGTTGCAGATCTGGATCAGGTACTTGAGGACTGGGATCACCTTCCACGAGCAGTTCCGGCAGGAGGGGTCGAAGTGGGAAGGGAGTGCTTTCACCATCGGAGGCGGGTACGTGTGGAAAGATGTGTATCCGGAGGCGGCAAGTAGGGGGACGATCGTCGTGGGAGGAGGGACGCCGTCGGTTGGGTGTCTGGGCGGATGGTGGGTTCTGCATCCTCTCCATTCCAAATCGAAGCAGTCCTAGACTTTATAGGAGACTGATATCATTGCCTCACCTTAGGATGCAAGGCGGTGGACACAGTCCGGCGACGCACGATTATGGTCTGGGAGCAGACCAAGTGCTGCAGGCCAAGGTGGTCCTCGCAGATGGTTCAGTCGTCACTGTATCCCCCAGTGAAAATACCGACCTCTTTTTTGCCATCAGAGGTGGCGGTCCTGGGACGTATGGGATTGTTGTGGAAACGACTGTAAAGGCTTGGCCGACAACCAGCGTCGTTGCGCAGACTCTCGTATTTGCACCACTCACCAACGCTAATCAATCCAGTTTTCTAGATGCCCTTGCTGATATCTACGAGTCCTATCCATCAGTATCAGATGCAGGTTGGAGCGGCTTTGGCAGCTGGGGAGTCAATAGCGCTCTGCCTATCTTTGGCAACTTCTCTACTGGCTACGCTCACAGTGTGGCTAATTTTAGACAGTCGCTCAACAGCAGCAAGCATTCGTTCCAACCTCTAATAGACAAGCTAGCGGCAAAGAACGGCACCGCTCTGTATGTCTCGGTCACTTACAGTGAGGTGCCCACATATGTCGAGTACTACAATGCCTTCTCCGGCGTCGAGCCGCCAGCCGGTTCGCTCTCGCAATTGGGTAGCCGCTTCCTCGACGCTCGGCATCTTAAGGGTAACCGCAGTCTTCTGCTGGACACCTTGAATGTCGTAGCGGGAGAACCTGGCCAGTACACGATCAACGCAGTGGAGCTTCTCGGTGGACGCACTAGTCGCATCGCGCAGGATGGAAACCCGACGACTGCCAGTCTGCCAGTATCCGGCCTTAACCCTGCCTGGAGGGAGATGGTACTCCACCACATTGTCGCCCGTGGATGGGCAGACAATACACCTCAGGATGTTGTGCAGGGGATCAATCACGACATAACGTATGTCAAGGAGGCGGCTTTGAAGAAGCTGGCCCCTAGTACTGGATGCTACATGAACGAGGCGAATCGACTGAATCCTGATTGGCAGAGGGACTTCTACGGGAAGCACTACAGACAGCTTCTTGAGGTGAAGGGGAAGTACGATCGGCATCATTTGTTCTACTGCCCTACCTGCGTTGGGAGCGAGTATTGGGAGCAGACTGCCAGTGGGCAGCTCTGTCGCGCTTGATTCCTGAGGCTTGTACATAACGTAACGCTGGTAGCCGACACGTTCATATCACATGACAGAACTGTATCTTCTTCTTTATGATTATAGGCAATAGTGATTGATCTCTATTTAATGTACTTCTTCAATCCTCTCAAGCGGTCCTTCGCTTGCTCTAGCACCGCATCGTCCTTGCAAACAGCAAACCGCAGCCAGTCTTCTACGATGTGCGCGTTCTTATCAGTGAAGAATTCAGTGGGAGGGATGGCCGCCACGCCAAGCTCCTTGATACAGAACCAGCTCAACTTGAAATCGCGAGGACGCGAGGCTACGTGAGGCGGGAACTCGTAGTCGTCAGGTAACTTGACTTTTGACAGGTTGACGAGCACGAAATACCCACCCTCTGGATCTGAGTACTACGAATTGAGTCAGCATCCGGTCCGTGTAGACGCATGATACAAAAAACTTACAGGCAAGTCGAGCTCTTTCCACACTTCGTTGAACTTGTCCATCTTTCCTTTCATCTCCTTCTTGCTCTCCTCCCAGAAATTGTGCTTGTCGGCTTGCTCGAAAGCCACGGCAGTGGCTTCCTGCAACGGCGAGACACTGCTGTAGCATATCCGAGTGTGGGCAGCCGATACATACTTGATCAGATGTTCAGGACCAATTAGATACCCAACGCGCCAACCAGTAGCGTAGAAGTTCTTGCCAGCTGAACCGACAGTCAGAGTAAGCTTAGCAATCTCTGGTGAGAGAGTCGCCACGCGAGTGAAAGGCACGTAGTAGAGGCGGTCGTAGACCTCATCGCTTAGGATGATGATGTTGTGCTTCACGCAGATATCCCCAATTGCCTTCAGTTCCTCCTTAGTGAAGACCTTGCCGATAGGGTTATGTGGGCTGTTCAGGACTATCATCCTCGTGCGGTCTGTGATCTTCGCCTCGAACTCTTTCATGTCGATCGTCCATTCGCCAGCGCTTGTGGTCTTGGTGGCTCCATCCTTGGGAGGGTGCATGGGCACATACACAACCTTACCGCCGGGCATTTCGATGTTAGAGATGTACTGATCGAAGAATGGCTCGAACACGATGACTTCGTCGCCTTCCTCTAGAAAGCCCATGAAGGCACTGAGCATACCCTCATTGGCGCCTGTGGTGATCGTCACCTCGGTCTCTGGGTTGATCGTGCGTCCAAAGAAGGGCGAGTATGCATCTGCAATCGCTTTCTTCAACCTAGGGCGGCCCTACTGGGTGCATTTAGCATGGAGGCCGATTCGAGCACGGATCCAGTGGCCAGCATACCTTTGTTGGCGAATACTGGTTGCACTCGACTTTACCAATGGCGTCTCTTGCTGCGTCAAGCACAAATTCCGGTGGGTTGTACCCAAAAAACCCTTGACCCATGTTCACAATTGGCTGGACGGGCGATGCCTGCGCTGCTTCATTCACGATGGACCTGCATAGGTTGTCAACACGACTACGAACCCCTTCGTGTTCGTGTGCTGTCATATCCTACCAGACATCTTGCCGTTGTCCTGCGACTCTGCTCGCCGGCTTGAAAGGATCTTGCACCATTGCGGACGCTGTGAATGAGCGGTGATAACTGTGGCCGAATGCTCGGACAATCGATCTTGTCTGTGAGCGCAGAGTCGTGTGTGGTAGGGCAGAACTGTGTAGTTGACTCCGAACGCTGTTGCAACACCTCAATGTCTTCATGTTGGACTTTGATATCTTAATCGCGCCCTAGGTCTGCAAAGTGTGACTCGCAGCGCGTTTCCCCAGATTCTGAGCGGTCACGTCATTCGCTTCTAGCCGATGTCGGTTTTGCATGGACGGTCCTGATACTGCACCCGAGCCTCAGCACTGGCCCAAGATTGGACATGTCCACTCGTTCCTGTTATCCTCACAATAGCGAGTATCTCATCCAGCGGCAAGTGAGTGGCCACATGGTGTTGTAGGATCTATGCTTTATGTATGGCGCTCCTTGAGCTCCCTTCGGAACTGCGTCTCCGAATATACGAATATCTGCCATGCCTACAACATGATACGCCAGCCAGGGTGTCTAACGAACAGATACCAATCACTCCAGCGATATGTAGAGTAAACCGCCAGCTGCGGCTAGAGGCCTTACCACTTTACGCCAAGACTGCTTACTTCTGCATTGATCTCGGGTCTCCCGACTCTTCTTCTCGCGACCGTTTAGGGATCTGGGCCACCACGCTGCAACCCTGGTTACAACATGTACGAATCTTCCGTTTAATGAGACATTGGGAGTCCCAGGGACGTTCTGATTCGAAAAACGACGTTGGATTCTATCTGAACCTTCATAAGATCACATTACCATATGAACATCCTGAGAGGTGGAGTTGTACTAGCGGCACTCATCCCACACCTAATGACCTTAGAGGGATGCGTTTGGAGAGTGCGGAACTGCTTCAGAGCCGGATTGATGCAGTTCTTAATCGACATGATAGCATCGGAGGTTTCGACAGAGCCCGGCTAGAATTAATCATCAGCGCAATAGATGTGGTTGCTGCGCACCCAGTATCACTGTACGACCTTGACCAAAGTGACGCAGGTAGAAGGCGACGGCGGCAGACTTGGGAGCGCATGGCACGTCGCCTCCAAGTGCTGACTGGCAATAGCATGACAGGTGTTTCATTTACATCATACTAAGCGATTGGCGTAACGCTAAAATGCAAAAGTACTTAGAGATAGTCACGTTGTTGACCTGATGGGAGGATTTAGCATTGCAATCGTCCTGCCAACCTTGGGATTTTCCATCTCTATGGACAGGCAAACCTATCAAGCTTCTTCCAGATACCTTGATGGCCCCTTTTCTTCTACTGATTCATTCATCCTGCCCTTTGCGACATCGATTCCTTTTGCGCGGCTTGCACCTATCTCGGCCAGACTGACGCCACGGCCCCTCATCTGTTCATACTCGGCAGCAAGGGCGTTCTCTTCGTTTCGTTCGTCTTGGGTCATCTCTGGACCTACAAATAAGAAGACCAACATGTATGCCCTTTTTTAGCGTTAGTAAATATCATGCCATATCAAAGGACAAGCTCACGTACCACACAGCTCCCAGGAAGATTCCAATAACTCGCCCATAGTCGAATCTAGCCTCGCCATTGGGCCCTGGAGGGAGTGGGAAGCGTTCCCCGATCACTGCTTGAATCGTCGCACAAGCCGAGCTAGCCAAGTTACCTAATTGATATGTAACCCCCACAATGAGAGACCGTAATGCCGGTGGCGAAAGTTCGATCAAATGAACAGGTATGGGTCCCCAGGCACCACCAACGAAGAATTGCTCGAAGAACGCGCATGCAATGAGAGAGTTATTACGAGGGATGACGTATGCTGGTACAAGAGCGCCGCCAAAGATACATGTAACCATCATTGAGAGCCGACGTCCTGTAAAGGTGCTGATATAGCCAACGAAGGTGCCGCCAAGGAGTGCACCAATCTAATCATTGTCAGTGGACTATAGCACTGCGTTAGGTTTACACAACTTCTTACTTGGCCGACGACTGTGATCACAGTGACCTGAGTTGGTGTCATGTTCACCTGGCTCTGCAGAAACGTAGGATAGAAGTCTTGACTGCCATGGGATGAGCTATTCAAGCCGCTCATTAGCACGACCATGTATACCTGGTGCGGCGCTTGTCAGTTCTGATACGAAAAGATTCCAGGAAGCTAATGGTGACTTACGAAAAGAAACCAGTTAGGCCTGATAGCCAACCCAGCATCTTTCAGGAAGGCCTTGAGAGCGCCCGGTTTCTTTTGCCCAGAGCCCGTACTCTCAAGATACTGTGCCTCCTTCTCTTCACGCTCAGCCTTCATGACTTGGAAGTGATTAGTCTCTGGCAAGTAAAATCGCCAAATAATCACCAAGACTGGAGGACCAGCGCCAAACCAGAACAGGCTTCGCCATTTTTGCGGTGTAGTCGGAACCAAAGCACGGAAGAAAATGGCGGCGAGGAGATATCCCATAGCATAGCCTTGCTGGAAGAATCCAGATAGTATACCTCGCGCATCATAGGGCAGATCCTCCATAGCCGTGGCGGCAGACGAACCTAGGAGACCTCCCATTGCAATTCCGTATAGCGCTCGGACTGCCAGGAATTCTGAGAGGGTGTACGTAAAGCCACTTGCAAGCTCAAAAATGATGAGCAGGCACAGGTTGGTGATCATAACCCACTTGCGCCCATAGCGATCTGCGAGACTGCCGAAGATCAGAGCACCTAGCGAGCGAAGCATGAGAGTGACGGTTATGCCCCAGGTCACTGCAGATTTTTCAACCTTGAACTCTTCGGCAATGGATGTCACGCATAGCGAGACGGTGAAGAAATCTGCGAGTAGCTGCCATCAGTACGAATCAGTGCCTAGCAATCTGAGTTCTCTCTTACCAAATGCATCCCAAGTCCATCCACACTTAGAAAGGCGTCAGCGCAAGTCTTCTAGAAACGTTACAGCTATAATGCCGCTATGCACGCATCTGCCACTTACGTATCCAACGAGAAACATGTTCCATTGGTGCTTGTTTAACTGCTTCAGGACAGCGATAGGGTTCTTCAGCTGGGTTCTTGGAGGCTTCAAGGATGTCACGCGTGTAATCGTATATCGACCAATCTGTGCAGGGCCTGTGATACAATGTCAACTGGTTGCGCCAGATCCTCAAGCCTAGAGGTCTGCTCACTGTAAAACCAGCCCAATGCCATATGATTCCTCATGTTGAATAGCCTGCTTGCTAGTACCTCCCGGTAAACTTTAGCTTAGGTTGTAGCCAGCAGAGTGGGTTGGTAGCAGAAGAGGAGAAGACACATCGATGGAAAGGCAGGCGGTGGTTTTATCATCTTCAGAGCAGATTTAGATCGCTAGCTGATACCATCAACTGACCCTCTCGAACTATGTGCTGGGTAGAGATCTGCCCAATGCAACATCATCTTAACCGGTCTATCCTATGCCGCCGCAATGCCGCAATCGAGGTACTTCATCTCAGCCGGATCACTTGATATCAAGGAGGCGTTTGCTTGACACTGTGCCGTGTCTTGTATCGACATGCCTGCCTTGCAAGTCACCCGTAGGCGACCGGTCCAATACGATGCGAGAACGATGGTGACAACGGTGTGCCGGGATAGTGGGGTGAACGCAAGAGGTAGAGGGCCCCGTGTGACGACCCCGGATGCCGAGAGAAGCCAAGGGGTGCATATGTGGAGAACATGGACTGAGGGCGTCTAGAGGAGCTCACACGAACTGCCGTCAAAAGCTGGTACTGGTCTGCATTGCGGGATCTAAAAGATCGAAGGAAGAAAGAAGTGGGTTACGTTCTCTTGTAGCGCGTTATTCTCACGTTGGTATCAGGGGTAATATGTGACTCATGTGTTAAGCTACTGGAAGCGAATATAGTGCTCTAGAATATCGCAATCACTGAAATGCTGCAATCACTGACATATGGAGGCCAATGAATATCCGTATTAATTAATGGTTGAGAAGCCCGCTTAGATAGCCGACTTCTTGTCACACCACTCACGTTCAAGCCATGTGTCCAAGCGGCACAAGCTGCGCAGTCAAGACCTTGAGCCGCTTCTTGACGCAGACGAAGCTGATGCATTCTCACACCAGCTCACTGCTGCAGTGAGCAGTAATGTAACTTATCTGCAAATCGTTCCCGTGCGAACCAAATGCCTGACAATAATAAAGGCTTAGAATATGTCACATAGTATCACAGAGGGGAGAGGAGGAAGGGTCGGCACATAGAAGTTGCAACGTTAGAGAAGTTAGCCGGAAGTCGATCAACTGAGATCCAAGATCATTCAGCGCGACTTGTGACGGCTAAGATATTCCGGTAGCAATTCTTCGGTTCCATCGTCAAAGACTCGTTTTGCAGGTTCCTGTTGGTCGCGTCAGTACTGGAGACATGTAACTCTACACGAGATCAAGCGATTCTTACCATCTCGATGCCGTGATAATCGTAGAATCGACAGCTACTTCCTGCACAACGTGGGCCATATTGGCAATGATGGCCAGACATACAGTCGGGCTCGACACAATCACTTCCAAATATGCATACTAGACCTCTAGCTTTGCGAAGGAGGATGAGTTTCTCAGAAGGCAAAAGCTTCTCGCCATGCTGGTAATCACAGTAGGGGCCGGTTTCGCAAGCGCCTTTCAGATGAAAGTTGTTACAGTAGTTGCCCTTCTCATGCACGCGCTTGTTGAAGCGGGTGGCAGCTGTTGGGTCGGGACGTGGGAGCTCTTCATCGACTCGCTCACCATGTACATTCTGGAGTATGAAGCGACGCTTTTTCTTGCTCGGCGCAATACTGATGCTCTTTTGTGTGCCATATGTCTTGCCAACAGCCGCCCAAGAACCAGTGTCAACCGTTCCTGAACCGTTCGAGGGAGCAGGGCTTACAGATTTTGGTGCAGCGGATGGTGCTGATAACGGAATGGATCCAGAGCGAGCTGGGATAGATGAAGAGCTCAACATGGCAGGATGTGCCACCGGTGACGACGCAAAGCCATTTGTCGTAGGCTTCGCAGGCAAATTGTCCGAACGGAAGACACCAGGGAAGCGAACGCGCTTCATGTTGAGCTCCTCGAAGCCGTGTTCTGCTGGTAAGGTTTCGATCAATGTTATTTTAGAGCCTAGACTATCCCGTTTGTACTGCTCTAAGAATGGGAGATAGCCATTATCATGGCAAGGCCCAAAGAACACATGCCTACAATTAGACATTGGAAGGAAGAGGCGGAGAGTCTCTCGCACTTTATGGTCTGCACGCTCCTTGCCGCTGCCGACATCGACAAGACTGAAGAGAGGCTGAGCAAGACTGAAGGCTGCAGCAAAACCGCTAAGATCAGCAAGCCGGCTGATAACGCCACAGGAGAGCAACTTTGATCCAAGGCCCTGCATGTTGAGGAAGACCTGAACAAAGATATTCCACTCGCTAGGACTAGCATCTGGGTAGGTCGATTTAATTTGATTTTTAATCTCTGTCATGAGCTGGTGGGCAGCCTCAGCACCACCATCCTTGGCCATGGCAAGCAGGGAGTCCTGGAACTACACATGCAAGGTCAATTTGGATGGAGTTCGAGGGGTGATGTGTCAGTGATAGACTTACCACTGCACCATCTCCATCGATCAAGACGGTGATAAACGAGTTGGCGCTCTGGCAATCACGTCAGTGGGTAGGGAAGAATGAGGTCGAGGATGGGTGGGCATACAGAAGTGATTTTCTGGTCATTCAGCGACAACTCTAGCCCTCTCGCCTTAGCCTGCCACATGCGACGCGACTCGATCTCGTTTTCGTAGTCATCGCACTTTTTAGTATATCTTCCCTGGAGATCCTCAAAAGCTTGGACAAGTTCGGTGACCATAGCCTCACGGTCCCTATCAGCTTGCCGAAAGCTGTCTAGACGGTCTAGGTAGCCGGACACAGCCGTAGCTATCTGAGCAGTCATGCTGGCAGCGGTCGGGCGTGGGCTCCCCACCTAGCTAGTTTTATAATACACACTAGATGGAGAGGAGACAATCATGCGCGGGTGAAGAGTGAAGGGAACAACAGCAAACCTTCACGTTTGCCAGTGGCTTTTGATAAGTTTTCTACAGCAGGACAAGGCTGGTCCAGAAGTACCCGTGCAACCTCAGGCGAAACGAAGGCGTGTCGTGACTGGGGCTGGCGCCCGCGCTCTAGCCTTGCGCCGGTCCGAGCTTCAATATTGCGCGCGCGTTTCAAAACGCGCAGATGAAACAGAGAGATATAGAAAGCGAGAAGGGTAAAGCAGCGATAGGAGCAGAGACGAGATCTAGACAGACGCGGGAGCTAGCGAGAGCTAGGTATCCTTCGATGTCTATATACGAGAGCAGGTGACTTGACCCACGTGGAATCTCACTCGATGAGTTAGGTCGATACGTCAATGTAAAAGAAAGCCTGACGCATGCTCTCTACTTATACGCTGGCTGGCTCAAGGGTGAGACTGGGAGCTGGGGTCGAGAATTAGAAAGTCGGAAGCACCATTCCGGCATGTAGGAAGCAAGAAACAGAATGCAGAGAGCAGAAAACGAGATGCAGATGGGCTTGTAGCAGATGAGGGCTTCGTTAGCAGAAACAAGCCTGTTCACCAGCACAGCAGAATTGGATAAGTCACATTGTCAGTTACTGCTTATCGCCTCGCCTCGTCTCGCCTCCATGGCGGGAGACCGTTCTACAGCCTAGATTAGTGTTTCCTACCCTCTAATGCGTGACCGTCGTGTCTGCCTATAGGAACACTTCTATGTTGAGCTCCATTGTAGATCCTGGGAATGGCAGTTCGTATGCCTTCAACACCGTTGGGTGCAGCATTCCGAGTGTGCCGATGCGCGATGTCATTCCTGCAGCTCTCACGTATACAGCTGCTGCGTGGTGTGGGAGATAAGTCGCATCTGTGTTGCAAGAGTTAGCAAGCCGTCTTCTCGTCTTGTCGAAACCAGGAAGGGGGCACGGGATACGGGAAACATACCCTCAACTTCTTCTATCCAGTACGAGAAGCCGGCAACTTCTGGATTCTTGAGACCTTCCTCCTTCTTGATAAATGCAGACTTGAGCATCAACATGATCCTGTCTAATAGACCATGAACCTGCTCGAAACCTGATGTCTTGCCATAGAAACATGCAGCGAAGTGTCTCTCGTTCCTGCTCTTTCGCTCCAGAGTCTCGTCCTTGAAGCAGACGTCTGAGACTTCAAAGGTCTTCATTGGCAAATTGTGCCTCCTGTTCTCTCTCACGGTCTTGAGCAGGCCCGGGATCAGACTTGTGCGCACGATCTGGTACTCGGCCGTCTTGGGGTTCTGCAGCTTGACCGCTTTACCATCATCAGACTTGTTAAGCGAGGCATAGTTCTCGTCGTGCGAACAAAGGATGAGAGGCATGACCTCAGCCCAACCGCACATTGCGGCCTCGAGTCTGACAATGTCCGAAAGCTTGTTCATGGGCAAGCCTGCTGCAACAGTGCTCGAGGTACTTGGGAAGTGCCGTGGTAGCTTGTTGAAGCCATATGCAATTGCAGCGTCCTCCATGACGTCTGCCTGGTGAAGGACGTCCGCCCTAGTTATGGGGACGTTGATGTCGAGCGCATCTTCGTCAGAAGGTGAGGGCTTTGCGTCATAACACATCTTCGCTAGCAAATTGCACAGCTCGTCTCGCGATTGAGATAACCCACACACCGAGTTAATGAAACTGGCACTTGCCTGTGTGGGTCGAGGTGTGAGGTCAGGAGTCTGTCTGCTCTCGCCATTGTGCTCAGAGACGATCTTGACGGGCTCGACAGTGAAAGGCTCTGTGCAGTACACGCTGAACATTGCGACCAAGATGTGGTTCACGATCTCGACTTTGGTCTTGTCAGTTGCCGTAATGTCAATCAAGACGTCCGTTGTCTCCAGTTTGATCTTCGAAAGGTCTCCGTTGATGATGGGCGGCATGGACAGCACATTTCGATTCTTGTCATAAATGATGGGGTACACAGGCGAGTCTCGGATGATGTGCAAGTATTTGCCAAGGTGCTTGTCTTTCTCGTAGAACGCCATCATTTCGGTGCCGGTCATTTCCTTCGACTGGTTCAACGGTTTGAACTTGATCTGGTCCGGCGGTAGTGCCTCATACGTGAAAGGTCCTTGGATCGTATTGAGGTCGTGAGTGCCAATGGCAACCAAGCTGCGTTGTCGTGCCAAGTTCTGATGGAGTTTGTCTTGGAGTGCAATGAAAGACTCGTATCGTGCCTTGTCAAATTTGATGCCACGAAGGATCGCACAGGAGAAGTAGGGCCGTATTCGCTCTGTGTCCTTGTGGATCGTGACAGTCTGGAGTTCACCATTCTCCGGTGCCTTCAGCTGCCAGCGCGGACATTGCTGCTTCTCCAGGAATACTCTCAGGTTCATGGCAATACCCTCAAAGCAGAGCATGTCATAGCGATTGGCAGGAATCTCGATCTTGAGTTGAGCCGGTTCCTCCTGTCCCTCAGTGTCATCGTCCAATTCAATACCAAAGTCGAAGCAGAGGTCGTCAAATTCCTCACGAGAATAGTTTCTGCCAAGCTCCTTGAATAAGGCATATTTGTCTACCGAAATGGTAGGCATGATGATTGATATACTGCTTCCTCAGGTCGATCACCTCAATGTTAGATATCTACTAGTGCCAGAAATTTCGTTTCTGGCACGCCTTCTCACAGCAATATCTCCAGAGACGACTCCTGTAAGTGATCTTCTCACTCTGTGTAACTTTTCGGATGCTCTTCCGTACACAGTGAAATGCAGAGGGAAGTGTGAATTAATTCATCCCACCAACAGGCCCAAAATGGCAAAAGTGACTCGAGTGAGCGAACTTTTTGGCTGTGGCGCATGCATTGTGTGTGGCTGGTGCCTCTAGCCCCACGAGCACAGCTTTGCCCTACCGACCATACGCAACAAGCAAGAAAACAATCGCCGAGTTGTTGCACCTCATTTGAGCACAGCAACATAAGACGCCCTTCCACACCACCGTCCGCCTCTCAACGCACGCCTTGTACGCATCAGCTACCTCTATTTTGACTCGTAAGTGCGCTCCGTTACCTCAACAAGGCGCATATCATCGTCAGGCTGTTGGCAGACGACTTCACATGCCCGCCTTCCGCACCCACACTCATGCACCTTACCTCCAAGTTTATTCTTCGGACAGGGTCCGCCGCCTGACGACATTGGCTGTCCTTTTCCACTTCTCACACCTACGGCATACTGACTCCCTGGACACAGCAACGATCCCTCAGATACTCACGATCCCACGCACCTGACCGTGGCGCCGCTTCACCGACCCTCAACGCACTGCAACCCCACCGGTACCCGGCTGTGAACGGGCAGGACCTTGTTGCGCCAGTCCTTCTTCACAGCTGTCCATTCCTTTCCCAAAGACAGTTGATCCGGATCCTATACAATCATGGATGAGGGAGCACCGCAGGATGAACTCTACCCCATCGCCGTCCTCATCGACGAGCTCAAGGTATGCGATGATGCGGGGGCTACCTCTGCACACGCACACGTACGATACCTGGTGTGCACACATGGCTGATACATCTTTTAGCACGATGATGTGCTGCTACGCCTAAACGCTATTAGAAGACTTTCGACCATCGCGCTGGCGCTAGGCCCCGAGAGAACTAGGGAAGAGCTGATACCCTTCCTTGACGGTATGTAATCCAGCTCTAGACTCGCGATGTGCGGCTTTTAGATGGCTAACCCCCTTCTTAGAGTCTGTGGAGGATGAAGACGAGGTCCTAACCGCGCTGAGTGATGAGCTCGGTGGCTTCGTAGAGTACGTTGGAGGACCCGACTATGGGCACGTGCTTCTATCTCCATTAGAGAATCTCTCTACTATCGAGGAGCCCCTTGTCCGGGACAAGGTATGCCTCACAAGTTGAAATACGCTGTATGGGTTCTCACTGACTTCTGTAGGCTGTCGAATCTCTGAACAAAATCTGCGAGCAGCTTTCGCAAGAGCAGATAGAACAGCACTTCATTCCCCTTGCCCTGCGACTTTCAAAGGCCGACTGGTTCACCTCCAAGATCTCGGCAACAGGTCTCTACAACACGCCTTACCAGCATGCCACTCCGCAGTCCCAGGAAAACCTCAGACACCAGTTCGCTCAGCTAGTGCATGATGACACCCCAATGGTCCGGAGACAGGCAGCAAACAATCTTGCCAAATTTGTCAAGAGCATGCCGGCTGCAATCGTGATCGAAGAGATGATACCGCTCTTCCAGCATCTCGCGGCCGATGACCAGGACAGTGTCAGATTGTTGACCGTGGAGGTGCTGATCGCAATCGCAGAGGCTGTCCCCAAGGAGCAACAAAGCAGTCATGGCGTTTTGCTGACTGCCTTGAGGAGTTTGATTGAGGACAAGAGCTGGAGAGTAAGATACATGGTTGCAGACAGGTTTGAAAAGCTGGCGAAAGCAGTAGACGAGGAGGTCGTTGCAAGGGATCTCGTGCCTGCATTTGTCAAATTGCTTAAAGACACCGAAGCAGAGGTCAGAAGTGCCATAGCTGGCCAAATACCAGGTAAGGTCCTATCGTTGCCATTTTTGTATACTTCTGCTGACATCTCAGGTTTCTGCCAACTCGTCGACCGCCAAGCTCTCCTCCGCGATATTATGCCCGCCATTGAAGAGCTAGTTACCGACTCCTCGCAGCATGTGCGTGCTGCCTTCGGCAACCAGATCTCGGGTCTGGCGCCAATCCTGGGCAAGCAAGAGACCACTGAGCACCTCCTCCCGATGTTCCTGCAGATGTTGAAAGACGACTTCCCAGATGTACGCTTGAACATAATTTCCAAGCTGGAGCAGGTCAACAACGTCATCGGGATCGAGCTCCTCTCCCAATCCCTACTGCCGGCTATCGTCCAGCTTGCGGAAGACAAGCAGTGGCGTGTGCGGCTGGCCATCATCCAGTACGTGCCTCTGCTAGCAAGCCAGCTTGGCGTCAAGTTCTTTGACGAGAAGCTTGCAGGTCTTTGCATGAGCTGGCTAGGTGATACGGTTTTCAGTATCCGTGAAGCCAGCACACAAAACCTCAAGAAACTCACAGAGGTATTTGGTGTTGAGTGGGCAAATGAGGCCATCGTCCCAAAGGTTGCAACCATGGCTGAGCACGCCAACTACCTCTATCGTATGACTACGTGCTTTGCTATCTCGGTGAGTGTTTCTCGAAGATCACGAGACGTTTTAGGGCACGGCTGACTCGATATCGAACAGACATTGGCTCCGGCACTGACCCAGCCGGTCCTCTCCCAATCCGTACTTCCTATCCTCCAGTCCTTGGTTGGCGACTCGATCCCAAACATCCGCTTCAACGTGGCAAAATCATATGCAGTCCTTGTCGACATCTTCAAGCGCCTTCCTGATGACGAAACAACAACACTCGCTCAGCTAGAAGCGGATGGCAAAGCTAGCGAGACAAGCGGCAACAATCCCAAGGCCGCACAGATCATCCGGGAAGAGATCATGCCACAGCTCGAGAAGCTCATGCAGGACAGCGATGTTGATGTGAGGTACTTTGCCACGACAGCTGCGAAAACTTGGTCAGATGCTATGGAAACCTAGAGGGCTGGTCCGGCAGAGTATAGTCTCTCCTCTTTTCACATGCAACATGGCCGTCATCGTGCCTGCGATGGCGATGCTGTCGTGCAAAACATGATCGTTCATGACGAAGCAAAATGTCACTCCAACTGAGGATCTAAGAGACAGGGTCTAACGAATGAGAGGCCTAGACGCGATCAAGTAGAACTTTTGGTTTCCGTTAAAACTTGATTCAGAAATGACCCAAGGTAAAGTAGACCGGAAAAACATAATGCATCCTGCATTTCAAGTATCTCTAGTCATGATGTCCAAGCTCGCAAAGGTCCTCAATATATGAACGGTATCATGTTGTATTTCCCTTCAATGCTTGCACCCCCAAACCTACGCCTGTACCATTCCCTCGTTCCCCGCGCTGTTACACCCAAGTTGACAGCAACAAATACCAGCGCGCATCCCAGCGTTCGGTTGATCCAGTAACCACGAGGTGCAGCAGCGATGGTCAGGAAGAGGTATATCAGACATTCGCAGAAGTAATGTGGTGTGAGGATACGATTGAAGGCAGGATGAGTGGGTATGCGATATGTGTCTGTCTGTGAAGAAACCTGAGAAGTCGAGCCGGAGGTGCTAGAGGGTGGTGATTTGAGGGAAGAGAGGTACGTGTGGCAGTCATGCTGGACACCTGATGCCATAAGGAAGCCAAGGACGCAGAGGAAGGAGCGGAGGCTTGGTGCCGGTACAGCGACTTCGGTTAAGAAGCGAAAGTCATGCCTCCCGAGAGAAGCTATTTTGATCGTTTCGAGTCAGCGTTGAGCAACCAGCAACATGGCATTATGGGATCTTGACTCACAACTCCCCTCAACCCACACAGACACGCTCATTGCCGAGTAGAAGCCGAGACCCAGGAGCCAGTGGCCTACCCACATCCTGGACTCAGAAGGTTTGTAGAACGCAAGGCACTCGAACAGCCTACGGCAGCCCTGCAGGAGCATCAAGATCCAGGTAAGTTTGACCTGCTCTACGGTCATGGAGTTATCAGGATCAGCAGACGATCCAGACACAGCATCAGCAACGATACGGAAAAGGAATCCTTTGCCTAGTATTTGTACTGCCCAGACGGTTGACAGGACCACAGATAAGACGTAGAATGAAGTGAACCATGAGTGCGGGACCTGGATGGTAGCGGCTGCATCCAAAGCTTGCTGTACTGGTGATTGTCTCTGCTTGCCTTTCGCCGTTGCCTCTTTCTCTCGCTCAGCAGAGGAGGGAGGAGACGTTTTCCTAGCACCATATGCTACGAAACGCGAGCCCAGAGGTGGAATAAGAACGAGTAGGAGTACCTACCTTGCTGATGAGCGTGGTTGTGCTTCTACGAGGAGTTGCCGCAAAGGTCGTTGCTCACCAGCGATGCTGCGAGGAGGTATGAAATGCGCAGAAAAGTCAGAATGTCTACGTCCAGATACATGATCGAGTGTCTGTCGTTTCAGGTATATCAGGTTGGCAGTCAGGCAGCAGACGGCCTCTCTTGGATCCACTGTGGTGAATAGTCGTTGTAGTCCAAGAGTGAACAACTTTTGAAACAATTCAGAACGTTTGCTTGATGCTCCCTTCTCGGCTAGCGCGTTCACCCCTCACCACATTCAGGCGCGGAAGATCATTGCCTGATGCAGATAGCAAAAGGCGCGTCTGCCTTCGAGATTGGGGATCCTTGGACTTCGGATTGCCTTCACCCTCACTCACCATCTCGCTCATGCGCAAAACGGGATTATGACCTTGCTGCAACAACAACGACAACAAGTACCGCTTCACTCATGATGTCGTTTCTGTCCTCTCTCCTCAACCCTACGCCACAGCATGCGGCAGGGGAGGAGCAGCAGCACCAGCAGCAGCAACGACAACAATCTTCTTCGGCTTCGCCCACCTTGAGCCGCAAAGATTCGCTCCCTCCAATCCAGCACGTCCAATCGCCTGATGAACCGCGTCAGCACCTGTCTTCGTCGCCAAGCCAGCAGAACGCTGGCTCTGCACTACCACCTCTATCTACTGTCACTTCAGCTTCGGGGGACGAGCAGCAATTGCCGCATGGCACGCTGCATGAAGGCATAGACGGAGGCTACGATCATGGGCGGAGGCCAAGTGAAATCCGACCAGGTAGTAGTGGGTATAGTGCGCAAATGGAGCTACCGCCACCCATAGGCGGATTACAGCGCAAAGCAAGCTCTCCAACTCTGGAGCAATATCACCATCCCTCGCGCTCACCCGAGCAGAGGAAGGCGACCGCAATTATCTCGCCATCGCAGCAGTCTGCAGGCGTCAGTTTGCCACCGCTTCAGGGCTTGCATGGCCATGCGCAGGACGCAGATGGAGAACAGCCGGTCTTACAACGTTCAAATGGCAGTCATGAGTCCTCACATGTCAGCGCGTCACATGCTGAAAGCTCATTTGCAACACCAGCTCAGCAAGATCGGTTGGGCTCAGATGTTCAACCGACGACTGTAATGAAGAGACAGTCACCACCACACCCTCTTCCACTTGCAATTATTGACAATCATCCGGCTTCGCCCGATGGCACAGCCGCAGAAGTCATTGTGAAGCAAGAGGACAGGGCTCCGTCGCAAGATCTATTGCACAACGAAGACCGCAGGTTATCTATGCAAAGCGACAGGGAACAACACGGTTTGAAGCCTGTGGCATCTCTGAAGAGCGAGACGAGCCTGCGAAATCCATCGCCTTTACGTGACTCTTCAGTGCCGATGCCGTCGACCGAGAAGTCACCCCCTTCTGAACAGCCCCTGTCGAAAAAACGGTCTGCGCCTACGAAGAAGAAAGGCACCGCGGCAATCACCAAGAAGGCACCCCCAATAAAAAAACGCAAGACTGAACCGAAGAGGGGTGTGAAAGCCGTCGCTAGCAGTAAAACCACGCCCTTAAATTCCTCTCCTGCACCCTCCGGACGATCATCTGTCGATCCTGGCTCCGAACCATTCATTGATGACGAAGATGAAGACTCTGGACCTGCCGGATCTGATGAAGATCTTTACTGTATCTGTCGTAAACCGGATAACGGCACATTCATGATAGGATGCGACGGGGACTGCGATGATTGGTTCCATGGGAAATGCGTTGGTGTGGAAGAGAGGAACAAACATTTGATCGACAAGTACATCTGCCCGAGTTGCACGGAAGCTGGCATTGGAAGAACAACATGGAAGAGAATGTGCAGAAGAATTGGTTGCAGGCAGCCTGCCAGAGTCGCAGGCGTCAAGAGTGGGAAAGACGTGAGCAAGTACTGCTCTGAAGAATGCGGGCTGCTGTATTTCAAGGAAATGGTTGCAAGGACCAGAGGGAAAGAGGAGACAGGAAGATTAAGAAGAAAGAGTAGTTTTGGTCATCATAAAGCCGAGGATGGTCCAGGAGCTAGAGGTGGCGTCCTATCTGCAGGCGAATTGAAAGCATTAGCAGATTCGTCGAAGAGCGCTGGCGAGTTCAAGCATCTGGGTGAGGGAATGCTGTCACCACCAGCCACGCCAGACGGCAAACCCAGCTCTCATGACAAAGTCGAGTATAGCAACTTCGAGCAAGATATGATGGACAGTATCAAAACCCAGAAAGAGCATGCCAGAGAGCGCCACCAGCTTCTCAAGGATCGCATGAAGTTTGTGAACATGGTGAAGCAAGCAGCAACTCACACTGCTGCCGAGAGAGAACTCAAGCCCAAGGAATATTGTGGTTACGATCCCAGACTTGAGTGGACTGAGGCCCAGTTCAAACGCTGGCGAGACTCACCTACCGGCCGTCAAGCCTTTGAACAAGACACTCTTTTGACTACTCTAGTAAAGACAAACGGCAACGGAGATGCAATGGAAATTGATACAGACGAGGACGTGGACAGCTTCTCGGTTGAAGCATGCGACAGAAAGAAGTGCGCTCGCCACCATGACTGGACAAAGCTGATGGTTGATGACCTCAGGGCCGAGATGGGCGATAACGGGGACAAGATGCGCGCACTTGAGAAGGACGAGAAGGAAACTAGGGAAAAGGCTATACTCAGAGGCAAGCTGGGTGCTGGTGCGTTAGAAGGCGAAGGCAGCATCGAGATTCACAAAGGGTCCATGAAGGAAAACATTGATGCTGGTCCCTTAGATACAGCTGACGCCGTTATAAAGAGCGTCGAAGCCGAGAATGCTACAGGAGAGTCTGTTTCTGAGCTCATGGTAATCGACGCTACAGCTTAATATAGCGACCGCTACCCTTCCATGGCCATGAAGAAATTCGGACCCCAAGCCCAAACCAACACACGAAAAGCTATGGTGATATGGATGCCACAATACAAGACTAATCATTTCAGAGAGAGCCTCAGAGGCTAGTTTGACCTGGGGAAGACTGCCAGGAAACATTTTTTGTACAAAACTATTACAAATGGGCGGCACCAGGCGTCTAAAGCCTAGCTGAAGCCCATGTTCTACCTGCGACTGGTATCAACACAGAAGCCAACTTAATGCTACGAGTAATGATAAATGAAATTCCAGAAGTCTCTATCCGAATGCACATCACCGCATCTTTCGTGCTTGTTCTAGTAATCAGCACGTCTTCATGAGGTTCCGTGTTGTATATCCTAGTGCATAGGCTGTACAATAGGCGTGAATCGCCGCCAGCTTAAAGATTTGAGTGCTGTACCTGACACCTGTGTAGTCACGGATAAAGGTGGTAGGTGAGCCCAAAGGGTCTCTCTCGATTGAACAGGTCATACTTAGAAGATGAAAAATTGTGAGCAGAAACCCTGTTTTGATGTATATTGTCAACTAACGATACTGAATATTTCATAAATCCCTGATCACCGTTTTCATACTTGAATGATATGATCTTGGATAGAGAATCGCATGTCGACACTGAGGTCTACAAGAAGTTACGCAAGAAGGGAGACACTGGGTACTCTGGAATTATCGCTCCCCGCACTATGGAGGCATGAAACTTATGAAAACCAACCTCTCACGTTCTGCTCGACCTACTCCAGACGACCACGATGCGAGGAGGATAGCTGCATTGTAAACAACACTATCCCATTTCCTCTGTTCGCACCGATGGCGTGTTGATTTTATGTGCCGTATTGACGCTGGGCCGTTGCATCGTTAAAGTCCCGGCGGCTGTCATCTTGTCCATGTTTGAGACTTCCTCTATGATGTTAGCTCCAAAATCCAACACAAACTAGGCTGGGATGACGATTCCACAGTATTGGCTGCAAGAAATGAAAGATTCTACAAAGCACTACGACTTTTACAGAGCGAAGCTAATTAAGTTAAATTGAGGAAATACGGTGCCATTGAGACGCTGTTTTAGAACGAGAAAGGCAGCCGCGCGAGCTGCGAATCCTGCAGGCAGTGACCATTACAACAAAAGTCCAAACACCCGGGCTCTGCTCATCAACTTACTCTTCTCAACATATATCGAGTTCACAGTCCCAGTGGCCTGCACGACTGCTCCATACTCGACTCAGTCGAGCCCCAGTGTCTCAAATATGGCAGAGAGGTGCTGGAAGGACGGCAAACTGCCTGGCAGGTGAGCAAAGACAGTGCCCTCAGCAAGCCTCTCTCAATCTTAGATGCTTACATGCGTAATGGATTGTATATGGTTGTGGGCTTGTAACTACTCAATTACAAGAACCCAATACGCTGACTAGTCTGGATATCCACATACATAACATAACAGCCACTGTCTACATGGAGGATTCTCTAAAAGAATACGACTTACGAAGAAGGCGAAGGAGATTAGGACTGGAGCGATTACCAAAGGGAATGGCGCAGATCTGCACATGGTATGTCCCAATGCCTCGTCAGACATACGTCCGTACCAACCGACATGCCAGCCCCGTTGCATGCCAGAACTGTGAACTTCGGAGAATCCTTCCTCAACCTTCACCCTCGAGCAAACTTCGTCCAGGCACCAGAGGTGGTATTTCGTTACAAACTGGGCATCAGCGTAAACTTGTGAGCTACGGGGTGCATGGTGTTTACTCTGCAGATCTCGAACTCCATCCAGCTCGTGGCCGCATCACGACCATAGTCTAGCAGAGTACTGGCATCACTAGATCTCTGAGCTCGTGACTGGCCAACCGCCCGTTGACAGCATAATGACAATGCGTGTCTCGCTAGTCAGTGAGATGCTGGACATAGTTGGAGACTAATTTCCAGCCCGCTGGCAAACGATATGCAACACCATGAACAAAGGCAAGTCCCCACAACCGAACGGCTGAACACTCCAAGGTTTGCTAGAGGAAGTGTGTTTCGACAAGAAGCGAACGCTGGAGTTTTCGTGGGAGGACATCAACAGGGTATGGAGTCATGTTCGCGAATCGCTGTGGCTTGAACCTAGTGCACAAGAGACAGTAAATGCAGCTCTCGAAGACTGCTGCTTCTAGCGTCTAAGAGAGGTGGAAAGGTCCCGGGGTACGCAGCCACAGGCGCATGATAGAGCCAGATATGGCCTACAGCCATGCAGAGCAACACGTTTCGAGTCATAAGGTGCTAGTGTGATTTGCAGCGCCCGCTTGGTTGTACGAAGATGCCTACTCGGGAAGCTGGAATTTTAGATTGTGGCGGCTATTATGCAGCAAAAGACTATACAGTACAGGAGTATAGCCGATGGTGTCAGGAGAGTAACACCACGTTGATCTAGTGGGAACAGATGACAAGACCATTCCTGGTTGCAGCTGTCTATGCATCTCCTGTCCCGCACATGAATGGACAACGGAGTATGATTGCTCGCAATCATGCCTGAATAGGTACAAGTGGAAATTGAGGGGCTGGCAAGGTTGGTCGAATAGTAGCTTTCGTCGGGTGCGGGTTTTAGGAACCGATGACATGCTCCTCAAAAAGAATGTTTAAGGCCGTAACTATACCCTTAGGTACTACATATAGATCCCCTCACAAATTTTTCGCAGATCCCTCGTACGTCAACGTCCACACAAGCCACTGCCGCTGAGAAAGCTGGCTTTCAACATGACAACATGGACGCCACCACCGACATCTGCAGTCACCTCGCCGCTGCCGTTAGCAGTGTATGTCTTGCAGGAAACAACATCCACAACCTGCGTGCCGGAGCCGAAAGCAGCCCCCTGCGTTGTGTAAGTGCCGGCACTTTGGCCGGTGCCGGCGGAGGTGAGGATGCTGACGATGACGTCCTTCTTGATGGAGATCTGGTTGTTGCTGTAGTTGAGAGCGACGCCGTTTGTCTTCGTATAGCTAGAAGAGTGTGCGACGGCCCAATGGCGGATCTTTGCCAGCAAAGTAGTGGTTTTGTACAGCTCTGCATTAGTGTTCAGCTTGCCGCTGGCTGTACCGCCAAGCCACATGGCCTCACGGCAACCTGGGTCGTCAGCGCCGCTGAAGTGCTGTTCCTGTCCGTAGTAAATGATGGGAATGCCATCGGTGAGCATGGTCCACGCAATGGAATTCTTGGCGATGGCGATGTCGTTGGTGGTGAAGGCGACGCGAGGGTTGTCGTGGTTCTCAGTGAAGGTACCATGGAGGTTGGCATCGATGCTGTCGTTGCGGTCCTGGTACATGGCGTATGCTAAGTTTGCCATTGAGCCGCCGTTAAGCCAGGTTGAGGTCCAGGTGTCATAGATAGGGTAGTTGATGATGCCGCCACCATTGAGCACAGCTTGGTATGGGTAGCTGTAGTCGGGATTGCCATTTGCTAACTCACCAAGACAGTAGACGCCAGCAGCCTTGCAGAATGGAGTCATCGAGGCTTTGTTGACATTCTTGACGCTATCTATACGGAGGCCATCGATGCCGTACTTAGATACGAACTGCGAAATCCAGGTGCTGAATGCGTCAACCACATTTTGATCCTCCGTTCGTAGATCTGGAAGATTGTTGTAGAGCCAGCATGCTTCGGCAGCGGGCTGGTAGTCGTAGTTGATATCACCATTGGGGCACAGGTCACTGATGTAGGGATGGAAGTAAGACTGCGAATTGAAGGGATAGTACTGTGAGTAGGGAATGTTTGGATAACCGTCCGGACTGCCGAAATGGTTCGTCACGACATCGACCATAAGGTACATCCCCCTGTCATGGAGTGCCTTCGAGAGAGCCTTGAGATCGTCTTCAGTCCCAAAGTGAGGGTTCAGAGCATAGAGGTTGTTTTGGTAGTAACCATGGTAGCCGGTTGGGGTGTTGTTTGTGATTGGAGAAATCCAGATGGCATCCATGCCCATGTTCTGTATGTAGTCAAGGTTCTTGATGATGCCTTTGTACGTGCCTCCGCAGTACTTGTTGTCGTTGACGTTACATGGAGCAGTTGTGGAATCGTCCGTCCTCCAGAAGCGGTCCGTTAGGACTTGGTAAATATTCTTACCACGCCTGATGATATTAGCCTCTGAATGTTCTGACATTTGGCACAATGGTTACCATTGGTCTGCTGTAGCGGCCGAAACAACAGGTAAGACTGCTGCGACAAAGCTCAGGCACTGCAACACGCTTGGTGCCATTGTAACGATTAGACCTTTTCTGTAGGAGTAAATGATGCTGATGATGGCGATGATGTCGGTGGTTACCGCCAGACGTACGAGTTCGGACGGATACTTATATTCAAAGCAGTGAGAGTCCGGATGGAAAGAGGGGAAAGACCAATGTTACATCAATCTTGTCTCGCTTTCACATGGCATACATGTTCATCCGCAGGGAGCATGACAAGTGTCTGGCTGCACGAGTCGAGGATGTCGCGAGTCCACTTTCGAGAGTAGGTAGGATGTTGGAAAACAAATCGCTCATAGAAGAATACCGCCGGTGTGCCTTGGGGGTGGAAGCTAAAAGCGCATCGCGCCGCCCTATACATCTGGAGGATTATAGGCACTCTGCAACGAAGCTCTCCTACCCAGCTTGGGTGACCAATCCCTTGCAGCAGCATCTGCTATGACCCTCGGCGGAAAGTCAGCTACACCAGACTGAAACATCGCTCGTGCAGAGAGCGCGTAGGTGGGCGCTCATCTGTCTATGGATCTTGGTTGATGAAGTTAAAAACAGTGCAAGCGAGGTGGTGGACGACCAGGGCAGCCACATAAAGCCACGGCAGCCGGAATCCTGCTCTGCAACGTAGGAGGTAGGATCTGCAATGAGGAGCAGGAGGATCCACATTGTGCGAATGCAGACATATCGCCGCCTGGAATGTCAGTAAGAGATGGCATTAGGGTGTCTCGATGAAATTACGAGGATCATGATTTGCTGCAGGGGCAGCATAGTCGAGCATTGTATCTTTCCAATACCACGCCTAATACCCCATTAGTAGTCGCTTCGTGGGGAAGAAAGACACGCACAGGGACTAGTCAATCAGACAGCCTGGAGAGAGTGACGCACATGGCGACAGCGATGCAGAGTGGTGTCTCGCCAGGGGTCTGCATGCAGCAGATTCTATTATATGCAAAGAAGGCCGGATGTAAGAGATGGAGATGGAAGCTTGTATTATGATGGCGGTGGTGGTGGACGGCATCGAATCTAACCTCTAGTGGAGCTATGTACCTGAGGAACCTCTCCGTTCACACACTACCTACATACTAGCCCACGTGAACTACCAGCACCTAGCGCGGTCCAACGAGGGGAACCTTGAATAAATGTGGAGGCAGCACCGCGGTCGCAACGATACATGATACAGTGGTGATACTGGATACCTGGGCAATGACAATGTGATTAGCTCCTGACGGCCCTAAGGATCCTAAGGACATCTTCCAACTTTGCGGTGGCCTGGGGTTGTACTACCGGTTGTGCCCGGTTTACAAGCACATAACGTGGAGCCTCAGGCAGAAGCAGGGCACATGTCCGGTTGAAAGGAGTGCGTAGAAGAGGCGAAGAGGCCTGGGCACAAGCACACATTTATCACCAAGACAAAACTGTCTAGTGTTGCCTTCATAGTATGGTATCCTTGTTTGAGTTGGAATGATTCTCAAGTGAGATGCCCGAAGGGCTGGGAGTTTGGGGAATCATCCTACTCACGTGAGGCGCGCTTTAGCGCGAAAGTGATGCGCACCGATTGCAATGGCCCGAGGATACCGACAACACGCGTTTCAGTCGCGGTGCACAGTGCGCGGTACAGATGTTTGTTGCTGAACGCCAACGGACTTTCAATCACGCATAGTACGCGCATTCGTGTTGCTGAAAGGAACTACGATTGTCAAGTCTTCGGTAACCTGCATCATAGCACCACCTCGCTCGATACAAGCTTCACTCCATCAAACACGCTGCCAGGCTCCAGTCCTCAGGCCCATACTTATCCTTGCGAGGGATGGCATCACCGCGCATTGCTGCCACAGCAGCAAACGACGAGAACCAACCCGTAGTCGTCAACGCGAAACAAGCTGTGCAAGAGTCAAATCATGAGGGAACGACAAGGGATCAACAGACCCGACCTCCGTTGGGCACTTTGTCGCCGAACACGAAGATCAACGCACCTGGTATCGAATTGCTTAAGAAGAAGCCAATGACGAGCAGTCCTCTGAAGAGAAGCTTCACTGCTTCAGTCGACGATAGACAAGGTTTTACCTATCTCAAGAAGCGAAAGTTCAGTGGTGAGGAACCAGACCTTCAAGGAGAGGTTTCGCATCAGCCCACACATGGCATACCAACCAAAGAAGTCCGCCACACCACCCCCGGAAGTTACACTATCACGGTAAACACGTAATCACTCTTACGGTTCTGTTGCATCTTGTTACTGACACGCAGTCACTCAAGCCATCACAAAGCATAGATCGTGACCCTACACCGACTGAGCCGAACACACCGTCTGATAACGGTGACTCGCAATGCACACAAGGCTCCTCAGTGGAGCGCGCATCGTTTTCGTCATGGATCAACTACGACCCATCTTCACAGCAGCAGCAGCAGCAGCATCAATCGTCAGCGCAAATTCAACCTCAACCGAGACATTCCTTGGAGCAACTAGGGTTACGAGAGGACCGAGAAGATCTGGTCGCCAAGGCATCGCTGCTCAGAGCACGGCTGCAGCTTGCGATGTACAAAGTCCGTACGAATCAGGTCTCGCTATCATTCACGGCATTGTCTGAAGTCTCTTCGGGAGACGCTACAAGAATATCGCATCAGAGGGTGATAGATCAGGCGGTTGCCGCACTTCGTCTAGAGGCGCAACGGACGGCACCACTGCACGACCGGCTATCGTGGGGCTCACTGATGGACTTTGGTCTCGAGGTTACAAAGCCTGACAGCAATCAAAGGTCGGAAGAGAAAGCCTGTCCAAGCTCACCTCCGCTATCCCACCAATCAGACGAAGTCGAAACACCCAGAGCGAGCCAGAGGGCTGTGGCGAGTCTAGCTGCGACACCTAGACAGGGCTCACAAGTGAGAAGACTGGACTTCACACCTGCAAGGAATGTAACTAGCGATTTTGCAAAAGGGTGAATTGCTAAGATCTATGACTACTGAAGTACGCAAGCTAGTGGGCAAGTGCGCTACGAGTTAGACATGGTATCATTCATATGCTAAAGCAGGACCCCAACCAGTTCCACGGGAACGTAAATGTTGCTGTTCTACAGTGGAATGACTTGCCGTCTCATCAACCCATGAAGACGGCTAGAGTGCAGCAGAGTAAGTACCTAGGTATGCGGGACGTGCTCAGAATTCCGCGCGCAGCATGATTGCAGATTTTCCTATCGTCACTCTACAGCCTTCATGCCGAGCTATGAACCCGCATTACCGTCATAAGTGCATTCACATCCAGGTTTTGCCCGAGGCCATCTACCTCTCTAGATTGACATCCAATGCGCATGACTCCCAACGATAGTACAAGCAGGTAAGTTTGCAAAGTCTACACACTCTGGGCCTCTGTCTCTAGTCTCTGCTCGTCCATGAGTAAGTCAGTGCAAACTGCAGACATCACACAACCATGACCTGGACCCTCATCTCCGCCACCCCTTCTCCCTACGCGCGCAAAGTTCGCATCGCCCTACAGGAGAAGAACCTTCCCTTCACGCTCCAGACCGAGGTACCTTGGGATAGCACAACCCAGACGCCGCAGTACAACCCATTGGAGAAGCTGCCGGTCCTGCTCTTCGACGACGGCCACCCGGCCATCTACGAGAGCCACTACATCCTCGAGTGGCTGGAAGCGAAGCACCCAGAGCCCGCCCTGTTGCCGGAGGGACTTGAGGAGAGGCTGTTTGCGAAGCAGGTCGAGGTAGTGGCAGATGGCATTTGCGACGCACTTGTGCTGCTTGTGTTTGAAGGGATGAGAGAGAGGGAGGGGAAGGGGAGTGAGCCGTGGAAGGCGAGGTGAGTGTCGAGACGCAAATCGTGATCGTTCCACATACTCGGAGACATCGTGACTGACACTGCTGGACAGGCAAATGCGTAAAGTAGATGGAGGCTTACAGGCACTGGCCGAGTGGGTCGAGAAGGGCGGAGGGAGGCATATTGTGGGGGATCGGTTGACGCTGGCTGATGTTGCGACTTGCGCCGTACTGGGGTTCATGCAGGTGCGGTTTCCGGACATAGATTGGGGGCAAAGACATCCGGTGTTGCAGACTTACTTCGAGTCATTGGACGAGCGGCCGAGTTTCGCGAACACAAGGCCTTCACCACAGACTTACAAAGACAAGATAGTATGAGGGTGGAAGTACTGCGTATGCAAGGATTCGATTACTATGTAGGCTCACTATCTGAATTTTTCATCTCTTCTTACGCTCAGGAAAGTCAAGCTCCACAGCTGCACAATGTCGCTCTCCGTTGGACTGTTTCCTGCCGGAGGCGGGAGCGCACCGAGAGCGATGTACTGAAAGCGATTGTCTCGGTAAACCCAACTCCAGACCTCGCTACTCAGATATTGTTGGTTTGCCTCGATCGAATCCCATAGATGGTTATAGGCAGCTTTGACATTCGAATAAACGACGTCGTCCTGGCAGAAATCGGGGGTTGGAACTGTACTGTTGCATCGACCAAGCTGCCTTTGAAGGCCAGCAGCCATCATTGCCAGCTGCCAGCTCCAGACTACTGTGCCGTGGTAGGCATTGTTGGTCCAATTGGCGGCATAAACTGGCGCACCGCCGTAAGCGGGGTTCGCCACGATCATGCCCACTGGAGTGTTGAGACCCACGGGGAAGGGTGCTTGAATGTTGATTGCAGTTTGATTGAGGAACAAAGTCAGCTGTGCCTGGTTCGTTGTGTTCAGAAGAAAGTGGCGGAAACAGTCATCAGTATTCATCACCTTGACAACGCTCTGGTTGTTGTTCCCATCAAGTGCCAACCCATGATAAACGACGTCTTCTACAATTTGAGCAGCATTAGCAGGGAAACCGTCATTTGCATCTCGTGTATAGTTTGTGACCAGTTGCCTTGCTTGTGATGCCGGAATAGAGACAACAAAGAAGCGTAAAGTTTCGTCCTCCCAGACTTTAGCATAGCGCGCTGCTATGGTCTTCCACTGTGGATGGTGTGGGAAGAAGCCAGCTTCACTTAACGCTGCAATCGAGCGTAATGCGGCCGGTACCAACGCCGTATTCACGTCATATGGAATACGACCGCCTCCGATCCCGTACGTACTATCTCTCCATTCACCAACAATCTGTCCTTGCTTCAAACGAATGAGATTGTCCCGCCTCTGCCCACCTCGTGCGGCAAAAGGAGCCGATATCCTCATGATTTTGGCGGCAGCAAGGTAAGCCATCTCTGCGTAGCTTGTTCCGTATGTAGCCGTATTGAACGAAGACTCACGCCTGAAGAAAGTCGTTTTCCTCTGACGTCCAACTGCGGTCTGGACAAAATAGCTCTCCAGGGCGATCGGGAGGAAGAAGTCGGTATCTATCATCTTGTAATCACATCCTGGTTCAGTGGCGTTGGAGCCATACACTCCTTCCTGCAGGTTCAGGTATGTTGCATAGTCACCGATTGTTTCCTCATGACAGACGCTCCCATCATTGTCGGTCACGTTGACACGTTCCAAAGCGGCGGCAATGACGGCTTCGATAGCACCACCATCCCCTTCACTCAGCACTGGCTGCATAAGCAATAGAGAAATCATGGAGTCGCGACCAAAGTACGTAAGAAATCGCCAAGCACCTGCTAGCAACTTCTGGGAGTAAGAGAGGAATGAGAGCGAAGTAGCTTGGTCGGGTGAGCGAGTTTGTAGTTGATGAGCGTCAGGGCGTAAGACCTCTGAGGTGTTGAGCTGGGTGAGTTGTGGGTAATCGAAGATAGCAGTGAAGTTGTATGTTCCCGCCCCGAAATGCAGGGCACCATCTTTGTTCGTGACGGCGCAAGAATTTCCGTACGGCTTGAACGTTATCTCAGTCGACGTGATGTTGTCAAACCATAGTCTCGACAGGGATACAGATCCGTCCTCGCCAAGACTGACGTTGATGGCGCTCTGGGCGCTAGGAACGAGGATAGATGGACCTTCCGTGAAATCTCTGATCGTCCTGATACTACCGAGTATGGCGACACTCAGAATCGCGGAGGAATTGAAGCTGACGAGGGCCTGCGCCCCTACGCTGGGATTCTTGCTGGAGGAACTACTACTGGCTGGCTGATACACGCCACGTACAGGATAGGTGGCGCTTCCATTGACCAGTCTGATTGAGAGGCTGCCATTGATACCATTTGTCGGTCCGAAGAAAGTGACAACACCAGAGTTGCCAGCTGGCCAAGCTACCAGAAGCCTTGGTCCGATGATGGTGAGATTACTGTCTGGGAGAGGGCTGGTTACTACGACCTGGTTTGCACTGTGGCAATCTGAGTAAAAGAAGTTTTCATAAGGAGGGTCGCTCAGATGTATAGTTGTAGCGGGCGTAATGCACTGGATCCGATCTGGATATGGCGAAACGTCTCTGGAGTTGAGAGAGACAGGTAACAGGGATGCATACGAGAGGACCACATGCTGCACGGAGAGCAGCTCCCATAGGCACAATCTAGACAGCACGTGCATCTTTCAACAAGTCATTGTATGATGGGGCAGTTTGCCTCACGTTTTGTCTGCCACGATCGCATACCCAATGCCAAAGGCAGGGTAGGCATTGTGGCCATTACTTATGCCTTTTCCCATTAGGCGGGGGTGGTTTGACGGATCTGCCTTTCCGCCTAGACAGCTGCGGGGTGACAATTGGGAGGATGACGTCCATGGGCGCACCGCACTTCGCTTCTGAAAGTGGTTCAGACTACACCAACAGCTAGTCGCAAGTGGCTAATGGATGTACTGGTCGTGGAATTATTTGTACAGGTGTCATGACTGGAGTGGTGTGGATCACGCCTGCAGTCGTCGAGGACGACGAAGAAGAAGAAGACCGCGGACGTCGTCTGAACTTCGCTGCCTGCTGCACCCCTGTCAAGGGTTTGGCATATGGGGCATTGCGGAAACTCCCGGGGCAACGATATGGGGTCCGTTGATGCAGCATCCCAAGTCCCGTCTCTGTAGGCCAAGCGACCTTTTCAGTCCTGCCTAGCCTCGTGGTATAACTATGGACAATTAATAGTGTTGTCGAGGCGGATCTCACTATTCTCCGTCACTTTTGCTCTTCAGCTCCTAGGCTGCAGCCTGCATGCTTTCAAAAGGGCTGTCGTCGTCTACAACATCCTGTGAGATGCTGTAGAGCACCTGGCATCCCACTCGTGCCGCTCTTCGGTCAATCACTCACTCCCTCCCACTTCCCAACTCTGTCCACTCACAATCGCTACACGAAAATGGCGTCGACTTCCGCGCCACCGTCGTCCTCAATGCCTCACCGCGGTGCCGCAACCTACCGTGCACCGGCCTCAGCACCGTCTCAACCTAGTGGTACCTTCTTACCCGGCACCAAGGTTCAAGTTGGCTCCCATAGGGTGGTCATCGAGAAGTACCTTTCAGAGGGTGGATTCGCTCATGTCTACGTCGTCCGGGTTCCACGCGATAACAACAAATATGAGCTTGCGGTCCTTAAACGAGTTGCGGTGCCTGATAAGGAACATCTGGCTAATATGAAGACCGAGGTGGAGACCATGAAGAAGCTTAAGGGCCACAGACATATTGTCACCTATTTCGACTCTCACGCGAACCAGTTGCAGGCAGGGGGCTTCGAGGTCTTTATGCTCATGGAGTACTGTGCCGGGGGAGGCCTGATAGATTTCATGAATACCCGCTTGCAGCACCGTCTGACAGAGCCTGAGATATTGAAGATCTTTGGAGATGTTGCTGAAGGGGTGGCCACAATGCACTATCTCAAGCCGCCGCTACTACACAGGGATCTCAAGGTTGAGAACGTCTTGATCAGCAAGACAAAGGACAATACACCGAAATACAAGGTCTGCGACTTTGGGTCAGCCGCGCCACCGAGACCAGCGGCCAAGACAGCAGAAGAGGGTCGGCTGATTGAGGAAGATGTGCAGAAGCATACGACCATGCAGTATAGGAGCCCAGAGATGATCGACGTCTGGCGTAAGAAGCCGATTGACGAGAAGGCCGACATCTGGGCCCTCGGTGTCCTGCTCTACAAGTTGTGCTATTACACTACACCTTTTGAGGAGGTTGGCCAGATGGCGATCTTGAACGCGTCATTCAAGTACCCGCCATACCCAGCTTTCAGTGGCCGGATTAAGAAGTTCATTGGTTGGACGCTGAAGGAGGATCCTCAGGACCGACCTAACATATACCAGGTGGTGAAAGAGGTCTATTCGATGCGAGGCATGTCTGGCCAGGTACCCATAAAGGATATATATGCGAACCGAACGCCTTCCGAGGCTAGACGGAACGAGCACTTACCGCCATTAGACCCGGATGTGGCAACCCCACCGCCGCCTACAGTCGGCCTCAGCAGGGCAGCACCACAGCAACGGACTCAGCAACTACCCGACATTGCTCCCATGAGACGAGGAAGGCCGACTGCACCGGCTCAAAACGCTCCCTCCGCTGCTGCTGGTGTTGCAAAACAGCGACAGTTGGATGTCAAACCTTCTTCATCGCCTGCACGCGGCGATCCGTTCGCTGCCTTGGACTCCAAGAACTACGATGTGCGAGCAAATGCTGTCGACGAACTCAGCAAAAAGTTCCCAAGTCTTGACGAATTCTCCATTGCACAAGACGGAAGTAGCAGATTCGCTTTCAATAGAAGGAATTCTCCCATGCGATCAGACATTGCCGAGGACAACAGCAACCTGAGTGCTCGAGTCACCAACGTCCTAGCGGATGAAGCTTTTGGAGTGCAGCCCAGAGCTCAGAATGATGCAGCTGTCCCCAGAAGTGGTTCCCTGCCTCAACAACCGCGCCGCTCATCTCCAGAGAAGCCAAAGCCTATCATCTCCACAAAACCGGTATCTTCTTGGGACTTGGATGCCACATCAATTCGCCAGCCGACACCAAATCACTCTGGCGTCAACTACACATCCACAGGAACAAATCCGTCGCCACCTCCCAAGAAAGCCAACAAGATTCCGGAGGTCAGCACTCGCCCAATATGGCGTGTTCCAAAGCCGGATCATTCACGCTCAATCTCGCAGCCACGGGCGTCTGAAGAGATGAGTGCGACAGCGTCCCACCTACAACCAAGTTTGCCACAGTCACAACGTCCATCCTTACTTGATGTGCACCGGTCTAAATCGCAAACTGCCACGCAAGTGGCAATGTCCGCGACAAAGAGCTCCAGGCCCAGTCTTGAAGGTGGGCGACCAAACCAGTCTTACACTGATGAGAAGAATGGCGGATTAGGGAGAGCTGCAAGTGCTCACGTGCGACAGCGACCAACCAGCGCTTACCTCTCTTCCAATCTAGACTTCCTCAAAGATGCAGAGATAAACCGCAAGCGAACGAGTATGGAATTGAAGCGGCCATCAATGGACTCAAGGCGGCTTAGCAGACAGCCAACCGGCAACAAGGACGAGACGATACAAATCGGCAACGACTTGGAATATCTTCGCAGCAATGAAGAGCACAACGAGGGGCCCAATAGGAGTAGTAGCAACAAAAAGGGACATCACAAGAAGAAGTCGTCAATCAGTGGGTCAATCAGTGGTGCCAAGAACCTGTTCGCTGGCAGGTTTGGGGACGCGTTCAAGAAGTTTGAAAGTCCTGGTTCGGCTGGTAATGCTGATGCAGATAGAGCACACCATAACCTGGATCCGGAGCCGCTACTCACACCAGAGCCAGGGGATAACGATGAGGAGCCGAGGTTGTTGTCGCCAATCGCTGGTTCGGAAGCAGCTCAGAGCCGCAAAAGCGACAGGGACTCTATCTCGGCATTTGAGGAGACAGATGACAAATCTCCTCAAATGAGACGAAATTTGGGGGAAAACAGATCAGACGACGAGAAGAGGCGCGTGGCGGTGGCAGCTGAAGAGTATAGGCATCAGACAGCCTCCGGGGATGCCATACCAACACGTGCAAGAACCATTCAAACCCGAGTGCAGAGCTTACTGGATGAAGGGGCGAGAAGTCCAATCCGTAAGCAGACTCCTGAGGGTTACGGACGCTTCACGGATACCACTCGCCAAGCGGAAGAGCAGCCTGTGCTACAACCTCCAAGTCGGCAGCTCGATCAACAGCCACATGGCGAAGAAATCTTACCACTTCGAGCGTCGTCGCTAGTGTCGCGGGCCCCAATACGTACGATTGAACCGAGTGAGTCACACGTGCCGATATCCACAGCAGCTGCGCCGACAGTACAGCAAGAGAGCCTACAGAGACGAATCGTGCCTCGGCCAAGTGCACCACCGAAGCCAAAGGCGCTACGTACGGGAGGTCAGTGGCCTCCTCCAAAGCCGTATGATAGACAATCAGACACGCCAAGCCAATTACGACCATCAGGCCTACAAGCCCTGCTTGCCAAAGATTTAGAGGGTGTGCCTGACTACCAGGGCCAAGAGGGGCCAGCCCCAGGAAACGAGCCTGAGATACCGACCGGTCTCTCAAAGCACCTGACTATCAGTGGTGAGGGTCAGGACCTTGATTTCGAAGAATTCAGCAAGCGTTATCCGAGCCTTAATGGGATTGAGATGGTGGAGACGGAAATTGGTGGAAGCTCCTTTCGTGGGACAGTGAAGGAAATATGACGAGACAATATAGGCCAATGTCTGGATGACCACACAGTTGGGAAAAGATTAGATATATTCATACGCGAATGGCACTGGGATGATCTGTTTGTTGCAGGTCGAGTGAATTTCCTGTGACGCTGCACCTTTTGTTTCCTGCTGAAATATCCATGACTCTTCTCATTGAACGAGACCTTGATACAATAGTGTCTGAAGTCGAGGCTTCAAGACCTGCTGGGCCCCACCGACGTGAACCCCTCCGCTGGCACGCCTTCTTTTGTCTATTCCCTTTTGCTGCTGCTACTGTCACTGCTGCTGCCGACACTCCTTCGTCATCGCCTGCCACACCGGAACTACACCTGCATTGCTTTCCGTACTTTCTCGCCTATAGGATTATCCGCGCGATTTGGGCTGATTCCCACTGTACGATCTTCGGAGCCTTGTCGATCATCTCGAGTCTGTCTTGGGACCCTTGTCAAAATCGACACTGGACATTCAACCTTCACTTCAGAGAACGCGAATCTGATCGAAACCGCATCCATCGTGGCTTCTCAATCTTACCTTGAGCAGCTACCAGCCGGCCTGGCAGACCTTGCGCCGCAGAAGCTTCTCGCTCAAATCCAGCACAAGATTGCTGACGTCCACAGCCTCTACTACGGCGACACCGGCGCCGCTGCCTCGGGCGACAACGACAACAAAACTGCCACTCTGACTTTCGTCGTCACTGCTGTCTTCGTCCTCTTTGCGCTTCTGACCAGGATGTCATGGGCCTCGCGTCTGTCGCTTGGGCGCTTCTCGCCTTTCACGCGCACACCACCCAACCGCACTGAGGTTAGCGATGCGGACTTTAGCTACATCACAACTGATGACTTAAAACAGCACGAACGCGAGCAGCAGCAACAGCGAGACAAGGAAAGAGAGAAGGACCGGGACGTTGATCTGGGACCTCCACGCGACACAGACAAGGTCGTACTGAGGAACAAGCGCGAAAGCTATGCGGTGCATTTTCCTGTCTACAGTATTGCGAAGGGTGAGCTGAGTATCGGCGACTTAAGGGCTAGCGCGAGCAAGAAGTTGGGGGGCGACGCAAGGAGGATTAAGCTGCTATATCGCGGAAAGAACCTCAAAGACGACGGGCGCACTTGCAGGTCTGAGGGGTTAAAGGACGGCAGCGAGCTCATGTGCACAATCGGAGAGCCCGCATCTTCGAGTGATGATGATTCGGACTCAGACGTCGACGGTGCAGCCAAGGGCGGCGATGATGAGGAGGCTCGGAAGCGAAGGCGAAACCGTAACAAGAACAAGAAGCGCCGGGACAAGAAGAAGGAGGAGAAGCGGGAATCTGGCACCTCGACACCGACGCAACCTTCGATCAATCTACGTCCTCCACCCACCTCCCACGCCAACTCTACTAGCCGTGGACACTCGCCCTCGCGGCCTTCGTCAAGCCAGGCCCCAGGCGGCACTGCCACCCCACAGACGGCCATTGCGAAGCTTGACGCCCTGCGCGACACCCTCAGGACGTTTGTGCCACAGTGCGAGGAGTTCCGGAAGAACCCGCCGTCTGACCCAGCGAAGAAGGACTTCGAGCACAAACGTCTGAGCGAGACCATCCTGACGCAGGTATTACTGAAGCTGGATGCCGTCGAGACAGAAGGAGATGAGGAGGCGAGAGGAAGGCGAAAGGAGCTGGTCAAGGAGACACAGGCGCTGCTGAGGAGGGTTGATGAGGTCGTGGGCAGTAAGAAGGCGACGCAACTTTGAACATGGTTCACATACAATCTTCTCAAGATCTTACTCGTTAGCTAAGGCGTCGGCATCAGAGCGAAGCATGGTAAAGACGGCGTTCGGGCGCCCTATTGCAATAGAGTGACGTGTATTAAGTGCGCGAGAGTAACTTCGCCCTTTCTTACTAGATCCTTGGCTCTGCTTCAAAGCGCTTTACAAAGGTTGCGAACAACGTGAACGTTCGTCACTACCTCTTCATTTACCTTCCTACAGTACTTTCCAATCCCTAAGCCCTGCAACCACGCGCCCTCGCTGCTAGCACAATGAGAACGGCTCGGAGAGGTCAGGGACCATTCCCTGTAATCCCTGCGTGCGTCCATTGGCCTTCAGGAACGTTTTAAACAGCGAGGCGATGGTTTGGCCCCCGAACACTTCCATCTTTTTGATTTCTTCCAGGCTCTCATCCTCATCCATGCGTATATGAAGCAGAAGACAGGCATCCCCTCTAAACCAAGCCAAGGGAAACGGCAATTGCCCAGACCAGGCGAACCAAAGCCCTTCAGGCTTGCTTCCACCTCACTAGGCTTCTGTTCTGCTAGCAGACCTGGATCGTGGACCCAACACATGGGGTATCTAACATGTATGTGAGGCCTTAAAGCCACATCGTCGTAGCGCCGCAAAGCACGATAGGATCCCTTGCCAGCAACACCCCATGGACAACTCATAGACGAGGCCAGAATGGGCGACTGATCAGGTCCCAAAAGCTGCTGAAAAGGTCTTCATCGTCACGCAACAGGGTAGTAGATTGTCTTTCTGGTGCTTGGTGCATGCTTAGGTCTTTCAACCTTTTGGGCGAGTTGCATGCACGGGTCTGCTTTTCCAAGCCATATCATAAATTGGCCGCGTCCGAAGAAATCTTCCTCATCAGCCGTACTTGATGGCCACGCTTAGCTGTATTGCTCTGATTGACATAGATAGTGCCGATCTACAACGGCCGTGAAAGCACCCTATTCTGTGCCAGTTGGACTGGAGCTTTGTACAAGTTATCAGTAACGGACACCCTGAGTCCATTTACTCAAACGCTCCTGGCCTTTCTTGATTTGCCCCAATTGTGTGAAAGGTCGTCAAATTGTAGGCAGTCGCATGTAACGACAATTTCTAGATCAAAACAAAGTTCTTCCCTGGAAGCTCTCTGGATGTTGTTCTTCGGTCGGGGGAGGTGAATCCGTTTGAGTTCATGATTCAGCTGTGCAAAGAGACAGCTGTGAGTTATCGATATGTCATCCCACTACATTCGTAGACTTGAACGCGATCGCAATGTGTGGTTCTGGAACTTGGAGTGGGGTACATCAACGCAAGATCTGGAGCGGCTTTGGAGTCGTCCTTTTTAAAAACAACGAGTACCTACGCATGGCGGCTGTATGCACGGGGCTTGGAGGATGGGCTGAGTATATCTGCCACCTGCTTTGCTTATGCATGACGGCCTGCGGCGCAATCGAGTTCGGATCACGGCTGTTTTTCACAAGTCGTTTTGTAAAACTACATGATGTATCATTCATGAGTGCCGAAGGTTTAGTATATCGTCAGTGAATATTTTGTTGGTGATGTTGATGCGCAGAACTGTTGGTTCAAGGCTTCGACCAAGGCGCGGATTGAAATAAGACACGACAGTTGGTCAAAGACAAAACTGATCATAGGTTCGATTAATTGCAGATGGCCTCCACCTATCATACTTTTAGGTGTATATTGAAGTAAACAACAAAATTATTATTGCGCACTATGCCGCATATTTGCCAATTCTTCATCTCTTCGAGTCGGACTACCATTACTCGACCGTCTCGGATAGCCCCGTCTTGTACTTGGACGCAGGTGTCCACTTGTATCTTCGTCACTTTGCTCGTACGTGTGGTCTATTCGAGTTGAGCTATGCGGCGAATGTTCAGAGCTGCTCCGGCTATAGGCAATCTCTGGTTTCAAAAGATTGATGCTGCTAGCAGAATCGTCGCGTTTACGAACACGAGAGCGCGAGACGTCAAGATCGTCGTAGTCCTCTGCCAAAACAATTGGGTTCGCTTGCACGGTAGCTGTGTGCTTGAGCTCGTATGACTCGGCGACTTTGCGGTTGTACCGAGCGCTATGGGGATGATGAATTTTGGTACAGAAGATGGATGCGTGCCAGCGGAGAGAGGTTTTCGACATGGCATCGGGTGCGCCAAGTAGAATCGTGTAAAGAGAGTACCGGAAGCGCCGAGTCCTTCTGAGGCCATGAGATGCACTCTCGATATCTGCGGTGCTGAGGTGGCTCTGCAAACACCATTCCATGACGATGTATAGCATACTGAGACCCATGATTGTGCAAGCGATACTGGTGCCTGCGATCCAAAAATTCTTTACGGAATCGCTGTTTGCTACGTTCCACTGGGTAAAGTCGAGATAACCACCTCCAGGCGCCCAACCGCTGGTCATACAATTACAAGTGTTGTCGGCCCCGATTGTCTGAGCCATCGCAAGATAGCAAAGGAACCCGGTGTTGGCCAACTCCAGAGGCCGAAAGAACATCCATTCCAGGTACTTGCGAAAGGTGTGGTGTTTCTCTTCTAGCACCTCAGGCGAGGGTGCGCCTGCAATTGGTAGAGTTGTCGACAAGCCTCTCTGGAGTGTAAAGGGAGGACCAGAAACGTCAGAATTGGAAGGTCTGTGGCTACGGCTAGTAGAAAAGCGTCTCGCGCCGTAAGCCTCCCAAAGTCGTTTGAGGCGCTGCTTCTGAGCGTCCATTAGCCACCAGACGGCCATCTCCACTACCAACAGGCCCAATGCTGCGCTAACGAAAACGGTGTAGCCACCGCTGCGGCAGCCCAGTCCCACTGTAGGCGTAAAGTATGATATAAACCAAGCACCTGCCGAACAGCCTACAACGATTATGATAGCGGCTGCAAGCTGCCACAACTCGCGATAGTCGAACCAGTCCAGTCCGTCGTCAGCCTTGCCCAGCACAAGATGAGTTCTAGCTTCGGATTCGTTGTGTAGCCAATCTCGGCCTTCCTCCTTCACATATGCCGCTTCGATGTCTGTCAGGATTGGGTGCGCTACACCATAGTGCCATCTGACCCTCCCCTGACCGGCGAATCTGGTGAAAAAACCACCTTCAACGTGCAGCCCACGGCCTGCAGAATTGATCTTATCCATCCACTCGCTGGTCTGCGCGCGCTTCTCTATGTCTTTGATCGTGTTGAGGTATAGCTTACGAACGTCGTCGTCCTGAAGTGAGATGCGCACACGCTCGACCAGTAGATTGAGCTTGTCTTGGACGTCATCTGCGGAGACTGGATTGCGGTCAACGATCGAGCATAGAATCAGCACTGGCATCCATGAGAGCATCAGCCCCAGGGCGAGATCGTGGGCCGTCGAGTTCCTACCCAAGTCATCGAAAGAGCTCTGGATAGAGATGGATAAGGAGAAGAGGAACCACATCACACTGACGAATACAGGGACCACGCCTCGTCTCCGAGTCTTGCGAAGGTCCTGGGCCAGTGCTCTTCTGAGAGTGTCAAGCCGTTCCTTCGGCTCGAGTCGCTCGTGCTCGAATCCAGAATCCACGTCTGTGGCCTCAGGCATGATGTCGAGCACCTGCCCAAAGTGATTGCGCCTTTGCTGGATATGGCTCGACTTCAATAGGTGGAGATCCTTGCTAAACAGCACCATGCGCAGTAGCCCGCTAGCTTCGCGTCTAACGCGGATCTTGCGGTTGATCTGATACTGATTCATCGTCATGAGCAGGTAGAAGCTGTCGCGGATGCTGGTGAAGTGCTCACGCCTTTCCTTGTCCTGCGGTCTCCCACCAGTACTAGAGAGTTGAAACTTATAGGAGGATGCCATGTCAACCATGAGCGCGCACTTTCCTGATGTCCTGATGTTCCATAGGATGTAGCCAAGGCTAGCCATAGGACTGCCAGTCCACCTGCTGATAGAGAAGACAGTGTCCCAGAAAGCATTGCTAACAAAGGGTGCCTGCACGATGAGACCAATGATAGGCAGAACCCAGGTTGTGATCGTCGCGCTCGACTGGGACCACGGGTAGAAGTCCGTGCCTGTGCCGCAGAACTGCTTGCAGCCGTATGTACTGATCTGGGTGGAAGTATTCTTTGGGATGTGCTGCACAGGGCCTGACCAGCCGTAGAGGTCGATCAGCGTTTGGTTTTGGGCAGACTCTTGCAGCCAGCGGATGCCACACTCGGTGAAGTTAGTATATCGAGCCATCGCCTATCAAAGTCGAGGTGCGGACGCAGCACCGAGTAGCCGGGGTAGAAGGTCAGAGGAGTGCTGCACGAGTACCTCAGGCTGGCCTGGTGGATTGTCGTAGAAGAGGTGCAACACAGCACAGGCAAGGAACGCTCACATTGTTGGATGAGGCACAGTTTTTAACGTTGTGCAGCGCGTCGGCCTAAAGTGAGGCTCTGCGCGATATATACCTGGCACGGATGCTGTGGTGTTGGCTCTCTGCGACGACGACCAGGCACCCGCTTTTTAGCGAGGGGGAAGAAGGTTCAAGGCTGTGACGCATCACATACATGGGAACCTTGGGAGGCTGCTTGATCAGGCTGCGGCGAAGGAGCCATGCGCCGATCTGCAGCGCCAATGATAGTAATGGACATCAGGTAGAATGCGGCCTCTCTGTGCAAAACAAGCTGCGCGTTACTTGGCCGTCGCAGGCGCATGAGCGTATGTGTAGGCGTGTGCGTGTGCGCGTAGGTGTGTGTGTGCTTGTGTGTTGCGCGTATGTACTGGCTGAGTACGGAGCGATTGTCCAGAATCAAAGCACAGGACCTTGGGGCTGTCATCCCAAGGTTCCAGAGGTTGCCTTCCTCGCTTCCACCCTATCAGCACTGCTCCCGCCCTTATCGCCAAGCCACAGTGCCCGCCGTCACCATCACCCCGCCTCCCGCCTCCCACATTCCGTCTGCAAGCTGGCCGCAGGCAATGTCCTGAGGTGGCTGTGCGTGGCCTCCCCTAGAGCGAGCTAACCTCTCCAGGCGAAGACCGCGAGAATCCACACTGAGATAACTCTCTGCCTATCACCAAGAGAAGGCGACCACGAAACCTCCCGCCTCATCGCGCTGTTCTGTCTGGATCTGGATTTCCAGGGGATCCTTATCTCATCCTCGCTCCGTGTTAGCGCTTGGGTTTGCATCTGCGCTGCTTGGTGCGTGCGATGCAGATGCTCGGGTGGGTACCGGCGGACTGAGCAAGACTATGATTCATGGGGTCGCCCAAACAAGCACGCAAGACGCACGACTCACCTGCTGATACCTGGGTTCCTGGGTACCATCAAGTATCCTGATGATAGTACGCCATCAGGGTCGTAGAGGAGAGAGGAGAGAAGGCAACCACAACTGCGCTCAAACCCTCCAGATAGCTTCCGCAGTGTCCCGCCGTGCTCATACATATGTTTGAGGGAGGCTGGCCTATTGGTGGAAATGTCATCAACGCATCAGAATTGAGAATCATTGGTCTCTCTTGCATTACAGAGTCATAGCCCTTTCTAAACCATTGGCTTGCCATCTTTAGTCCCAACAAGTACACTCTCACGATCGGTTTCCGTTCGCTGCAGCTCCAAATCTGCCGCAGTGACTGTATTCTTCTCCACGTCCGGGTTGGCTCGAGGAGCTTCGCCTTCGATCTTCTTCACACGTCTGCCCTCCCACCAACTTACCAATCCACCGACGCCTGAAATGCCAGCTGCAAGCGCTACAAAGAGACCTGTCGACCAGCTTGGTCGCTCGCGACGGTTCATACCCCACATGAAGCCGCAGAGGCAACACTGGAACACAGTGTTTCCGATCTGGCAGTAAATGAAGAAGTCGAGCTTCCAGATCTTGGTCGGCGCCGCGCGAATTCCCGTTAATGGATATGAGATCGGCGAAGGGGCAACAGCAAGTGTGGTTCCTGATGGCGCTGATTCGTCTGAGGCTGCAGCAATGCTCGGTGCCGACCTCCGAGCCAAGCGGCGGTGGAGTGGGACTCTTGGATCATCACTGGATCCTTGGACGCATGCACCACTCCAGCCTTGCAAGTAGTCTGTTGTCGAAGTGTGATCCAGCGTGTCGTGGCCTGGCAGCCTAAACCACCCTCGGTGGATGCCAGCAAGCACCCGCAGACCATAGACGCGTTCCTGGATGCTCCCGTGTTTACTAGCACACCTGAACCTCAAAGGTAATACAGATCTCTTGCCCTCCAGGGGAACAAGCCAAACCCAGTGACGCAGAATAAAGCGTTGAGTATCTGACTGTCAGTCTCGATCCATATCCGTCTCGGCGAGTTGATGTCATTGCAACCATTGAAGTGGTTCTCAGCAGTGTCCTGCGAGCACATAGCTGGGGCGGCATTGCAGATCAACAGGAATAGCATACCGCCCCATGCTACTATATTTAAGCCATAGATGGTCAGAATAAAGCCAAATGGGGTGCAGAACCATCGCCAGAATATTTTGAGAAACTGCAATAAAGACGCTGACCAGGTTGAAGAACCCGTGGTGGTTCTGCTGTTTTCGGTCGCCGGTTGTGTCTGAGATGTTGCAATGTGAGGGGTTGAAGGATACTGTTCCAATGCAGTGTCACTTTCCTGCCCAGCTACCTGCGCGCTGTTTCGTTTTGCAAGATGCTTGCTAGATTTTGCAGGTATCTCTGTTGTTTGCGCCGATTCGTCAGGATCGTTAAAGCTGAGTGGCTCTTCAGTGAGAGGAGCGTAGGTCACGCCATTTTCCTCGTTGGTCAAGAAACGCCCGCGTTGCAGCTCTCCAGTAGTGGTTTCGTACCTGCCACTGCTTGAGCGTGACTGATCGACGTTCACTGAGCTTCCTCGCCTTCTCACTTCTGAGATTGTTGGCGCACTACTGACTGCCTCCGCACCCGCTGCAAAGAACCCTAACGGTAGGTCTTGGTTCAATAAGTTAGTTCCTGCAGTCTGAACGGCAAAAACGGTCGAGCTGGCAAGTGAAGTGATCGTAGATTGCCGCCTCCGTGGTGGGATAGTTCTGCTGCCTGCTGCATCAATTGGTGCATTTTGCGCTGAATCGGCCATTGCGCCTCAAATGTGCTTTGGAAAGGGATGTCGAAGAGTTGAGGCAACCGCAGTGAAACTATTCATCTTCAGAATGCGCGAGGGAGACACGCATATTAAGGGCAACGTCCAACTTGGACTAGACGCCATACTACCTTGCGAGCGCAAGAATGTAGCAGGCATTTGGTCATCTACACCGTGAGCGCTTGCAGCCGTGACGACAACAAAGCTTGACATGAGACTGCGCTGTGACCTTGCGTACGACGCCGATGTAGTGGCGCAGCCTTTTCAGCACGCGAGGTAACGCGAGGTCTTGGGCTGGGCGTGACTTATCTTGGTTGTATGCCACAACCCCCAATCACTTCAGCTAGCATCGGTCTTTGCTGAATGGTCTAAAGTCATAGTAGAAGTCGCCATCTCATTAATGCTTCGGACATTGCGTCCAAGACGCATTTCGAAGCAGATGATGGAAAGTACTATACCTGCCCAGACCTGTACCTAGAAACCCAATGCAGTGAGTGGCCTGTGCAAAAGCTGGGGGTTTCCCTTAAGCTTCACTAAATAGCACTATTCTCTTCGCTTCTTCGGCTCAAAACATCCGTTTCATCACAGGTCCAAGTGACTTTGAATTAATTACTTTGCAACATTGGCAACTCGCGTTTCAACCTAAGCAGAAGCTTCACTGGTCTGGTATAACTCTCAATCTACTGCAACAGTACGCGAATGTCAGACCTCGAGCTCAGGTCTTGTTGACAAGTAAGTTGGCAGACACGGAAAGCTGTGTAGCTCAGGCGAGACAAAACACGGCCACGATATACCAGCCTAAATATAACAGCAGCACTCGTTTAAAGGGTCTTCTCCTTCACGTTCAAAACTTACGGTAAGTGTGTGTATTGCTTGATACGCGACTGGCAAACCCAAAAGCCTCAAATGGCAATGCCAGTCTGTGGACCGCCAGCTCTCAGAGGAAAGCAGAAGGCCGAAGCTGGATTGATGCGAGATGCTGCAGCAATTTCAAAGTGTAATGACGATGGAAAAGACTCTTTGTCCGACATCCACGCTCACTTCTGGCCCTCTCACCCTCAAAAAGGTAAGGCCTTTGGGGATTCGTCTCGCGAAACTCATACCCTTCACGCTAGTGAGATGATGCCTGACCAGCTTACATATGTGATCCTTTTCCGCAATGCCAATCCCAGGTGGGATGATGAGCAGATCATCTTCACTAAAAGCAATCTAGAATTACTGCCTGTCCACTTAGAGGGTAAGGATATCACTGAGGGAGAAGGGCCAGGTTCGTCGATAAAGAAAGACGCCAGCCATGTTTCAAACCAACAGAGCGGACATATCCAGGAAATCAGAGGTACAGAGACGATCCCGTCGAACGGCAGCGAGCCAGAGGACAACCATGAATCTCAAGCTGTTGCGGTATTCAGCCAGGATATCCACAGCCATGCTTAGCGCAATTTCTCATTCAGCGACTGGTACAAGATTTCACATTTCAAGCTTCTGGAGCCTTACAGCTCAGAACTGTGTCTTGTGATGGAGCAGAAATGGAAGAGAGCCGACAAATCCGGTATGGAGTATCACGGTAAGCGCAGACCTGTATCTTGGGATGCAAGTCTGAAACATCGATGGGCCGTGGTCGAATTTGCAAGGACAACGAGGCTGGAGGTCGCAGAGGCGTTCTTAGAGTCCCTCAGATCACGAAGCTGGGAGAGAAATCTCGCAAGAATGTCAACATGATCCTTGCAGGACTGCGAATGGTCGCGAGCGACAGTGAGGCCGTTGCAGAAATGGCGAATGCTCAAGAATTTTGATGAGGTGCTCCGATGAATAGGTAAGCATAATCAATGGTTCATACCCCATGAGTAGAGAGGTGATCTAGGAGGCACGGGGTGGATGCTACGCTTACGGATAACGTAACGCTGCAAAAATCGTACGATGTAAAAGACTGGAAAATCGAGCAGTGTAGCTGCAACGCGCAGGCCACGACAAGATATGGCGAGATATCAGAGATACCGTGGATCTATCCCATGTGCCGACATGAATCTTATGTTACCAAATTAGGTCATCACCCTGTTTAGGCTCTTGTCCAATTGATTAGAGTCCTTCCGACTAGGCGCTTTGTCTTACAGAGTCGTACCATAGTGAAGTAACAAAACGATAGTCTCCGCACTCGAACTTGGCATTGAACTTTCGACTTCAATAAGAAAGCACTGCAAGACTTAACCAAATCTATTCCATAGTTGTGAGCATCCCTCGAGAAGATCCCACAATTCGCTACATACAGTATCGTAAGACACACTTCGACATGCCTACGTTAGACGAGGCGTACCAACAAGCTGTTGACGCCAAGCGAATCGAAGGAGCCATTCTTGAAGGCAGATCAAGATCAGGTCAGGCGTATTCGAAAACATTTGGCGAGCGTACCTTGCTGGACGGTACTAAGAGACCTCTGACGTCGAACGACATCCTGTTTCTGGCTTCGGCTACAAAATTACTCACCACTATTGCTGCACTGCAATGCTGCGAAAGAGGTCAACTGTCTTTAGACAATGACCTTGCGCCATCTTTGGAAGGCATCATCAACCTAGGCGTTCTTTCTAAATATGACGAGACGAGTGGCTTGCCTGTTATGGAGCCTATCAACAAAACCCTCACTTTGAGACACCTTCTTACTCATTCCTCAGGACTGGGATATCACTTCTTCCGTCCAGCCATGGCACGCTGGTACGATGCGAACCTGGCAGGAAAGCCTGCTCCTGACGTGCCTTCACGTCATACGCAGCCTCTAGCTTTTCAGCCCGGTGAAGGGTGGGAGTATGGCCCTAGCATTGACTGGGCAGGCTACCTTGTAGAGCACACAACAGGCTTGAAGCTGGACGAATACTTCCGCATCCACCTGCTTGGCCCCCTAGACATCAGCGAGACTGAAATTTCCTACTTCCCTGTGAAAGAGGGTCTTGGAGACAGGATGCCAGATCTCAATCCGCAGGATCCGAAGGGGGAAGGGCTATGTGCTGGAAACGGAGTCAACGTTCATGGCGAATATTGTGAGGCATGCTTTGGTGGCCAGGGCGGCTATATGTCTGCAACGGCTTACGTAGCAGTTCTGCAGAGTCTCTTAAAAGATGATGAGAAGCTACTGAGCAAGCAGTCAGTAGCAGAAATGTTCAAGCCGCAGCTAGAGGTTGGCGCCAGGCAGTCTTTACACCAGGCACTACAAGGCCCGCTTGGACCTTTCTTTGCCCAAGGTACGGCCGGCAAGGAAAGAGACTTTGGCTTAGGAGGACTACTCATTGGTGAAGACGGGGATGCTGGTATGGGTAGACGTAGTCTCACATGGGCTGGAGGGGTCAACAGTGCCTGGCTGCTTGATCCCACGAGAGATGTATGCGGTTTCGTCTGTCCTCAGCTGGGCTTACCTCCTGATGTGGAATACGCAATAGTACTCAAGACTCTCTTCAGAACCGAGATAGCCAGAGCACTGAGCAATTGATGATAGTTCTCTGAAGGCATGGATTCTATGAGATTGCACTTGCGGAGCCGCAAGGCATTCAGGCACCCATAGCGGAAAGATCCATGTGTCCCCTTCGCTTGATTAGATAACGCAGGCACCAAAATCACTCCACGCGCATGGACGCGACTTTTCCAAAAACGCCAAGCCGAACATTTGTGTCGCATCTATAACATTACTGCTGTAGTGGACACTCATCTGGGAGCTAGTACTACGTAGTCAACAATATCTATCTGGGATTAAGAGAACCTCGGACGTCAACAAACCATTCACCCAATAGCCCCAGCGCCTTGAGCGCTACAACTCTGTCAAGATGCAGGCACCAGTCGTGGTCATGAGTACGGATTTGAAAATGAAAGCTGGAGAGAACTACACACTGACTGGGAGCTACAGACACCCAAACGGGCGATAGGAAAACCGGGAGACAGGCGCAGTTGTCAAATATTACCGCCGCAAAAACAGTTGCCGACATCATCCGCTCATGTCTTGGGCCAAAAGCTATGCTGAAGATGTTACTGGATCCTATGGGAGGTATCGTTCTTACCAACGATGGCCACGCCATTCTCCGTGAGATCGAGGTTGCCCACCCCGCTGCGAAGAGCATGATCGAGCTTGCGAGAGTGCAGGACGAAGAGGTGGGCGATGGGACAACAACAGTCATCATTCTGGCCGGTGAGATGTTAGCGATGAGCCTTCCTCAGCTGGAACGCTCCATACACCCAGTAGTGATCATTCAGGCTTTCAAGAGGGCTCTCGCAGATGCGTTGGAGATTGTGAAGGAAGTCAGCATTCCAGTGGATCTAAACGATGACGAGCAGATGCGGTCCCTCATCGCTTCCAGCATCGGTACGAAGTTCACCAGCAGATGGAGCGATCTAATGTGCCAGCTTGCTCTGACTGCAGTTCGCACCGTCGCACATGATGCTGGTGGTGGGAAGCAAGAGGTAGACATCAAGCGGTACGCTCGTGTTGAGAAGGTCCCAGGTGGTGAGATTGAGGACAGCAAAGTTTTGGACGGTGTCATGCTGAATAAGGACATCACACACCCAAAGATGAGGAGACGGATTGAAAACCCACGGATTGTCCTGCTAGACTGCACCCTTGAATATAAGAAGGGAGAGTCACAAACGAACATCGAGATCTCGAAAGAGGAGGACTGGAACCGTATCCTACAGATCGAAGAGGAACAGGTCAAGGCCATGTGCGACTCAATCATTGCAGTCAAGCCCGATCTGATCATCACAGAGAAGGGTGTGAGCGATCTTGCACAGCACTACTTACTGAAGGCCAACGTAACCGCATTGCGACGAGTCAAGAAGACCGACAACAACAGAGTAGCGCGAGCCACAGGAGCGACGATCGTCAACTCCCCATTTGAGCTTTCAGAGCGTGATGTTGGAACACAGTGCGGCCTGTTCGAGATCGAGAAGATTGGAGACGAATACTTCACATTCCTAACCAAGTGCAAGAACCCGCGTGCCTGCACCATCTTGCTGCGAGGCCCAAGCAAGGACATCTTGAACGAGATCGACCGCAACCTTCTCGATGCCATGAGCGTCGCTCGCAACGTCATATTCCACCCTTACCTCTCCCCTGGGGGTGGTGCAACTGAGATGGCCGTCGCTGTGCGACTTGGACAAAAGGCCAAATCGGTCGAAGGTGTGCAACAATGGCCATACCGTGCAGTTGCGGAGGCTATGGAGGTCATCCCACGTACTTTGATCCAGAACGCTGGCGCAAGCCCAATCCGGATATTGACACAGCTGAGGGCCAAGCATGCAGAAGGTGGGAAGGATGCATCAACGTGGGGTATTGATGGTGACGCAGGCAAGGTTGTAGACATGAAGGATTTTGGTGTCTGGGAACCTCAGGCTGTCAAGCTCCAGAGCATCAAGACCGCTGTCGAGAGTGCTTGCCTCTTGCTAAGAGTCGATGACATTGTAGGAGCGAAGAGCGCTAAGCAAGGTGGAGCAACTGGTGGTGAGGACGACTAAGCTCTTAGATAAGATTACGAATCAAAACATCTCTGAAAGCTGATGAACCTTGCATGCCAATTGGCGTGAGAGCGCCTTTGCAGCCACTGGTGGAGATGTGAAGAGGGAGAAACCTGTCATTAGCACATTCGCCTTAAAGACAGGTACATCTCACCTCTCCACTTCTTGAAATGCGACCTCCTCAGACTCGATATAGGAATAATGTCATCGCATAGATGTTCCTTTTTGAACCTCTGTAAGGAAGATCCAGGATGAGCACAAAAGCAACCATGCAAAGTGTGGACTGCGATATCGATTTCGGCACGAGCAATCTTGCCGGCAACACTGCTGTTCTAACTGGAGCCGTGTCACTCAAACCTATACTATGTTTGATCCGTAATTCATTGATAGCACCCACAAGCAAACGGTCTAGGTGAAGTTTAGGTACAAGTTCTAGCTGCTGGAGATCAGGTTGAATCCCCACACGCCGTATGGTGTACTATGCTAAGTGCTGTGCAGAGTTCATGTCTTGTAGGAGACGTGGCCCTCGTCGACAGGACTCATCAAAGGGGGAGTAGGTATGTCATTGAGAGATTTGCACATGATACCTGGTATGCTCACAAGGGTTGAATCGTGTTCACTGCGACGTTGCGAGGCGGGAGTGATCGAATACATTCGTTGGCTATAATAACAGCTTCCTCTCCTAAAGCTCAAGCAGAACAATGTTACCTATACTATCGACGTTGTAGGGTTTGTGGGTACAATCAGATACTATTATCTCTCAAAACAGAAATTGCTGTTACAATCACGAGAGGCGAGTTGGGCACCGTTGGGTTGTACAACAGAGAGGCGTACAGTGCTACCGCTACATGGCGTGGTACATTCACTCATACTGATATCAACTTATCGCTGGCAGACTTCTTCTTTGGTGTATTTGCATGGTAGATCTGATTTTGGGGAGGTTTCCGTCTAGTGCATGTTGGTGTCGTCTTGGCCAGAGAAAGCAAGAGCAATTCTTTTCCACACGCTATATAGATGTCTGAGGCATTGATACTCCACCTATCCTACAATTGATCATTGCCACTGTGACCTCGCAGGTGGTAACAAGGAGACTGCATGTCAACAGCGGAAGAATACTGAGGCGCAAACTTGCAGTCATTCCCCCTCCCCAAATGTTTCCTCAAGCTAAAATTTTGATTGATGACCTAAAATTACATTGGTTGCAAGACTGGAGATGACATCACCATTGTCATGACCGCCTCATTGCCTACAGCATCCTAGGTGCGAGCTCTTGTCGCCCTGCCAAATGTCCGTTGTCTTTCTGCCTGTGCGCGGCATAGTCCGCCATGGTCATTGCGGTCGTGTGGCTGGGTATCTCGCGTTCGGACACCTCTTTCAAGCCGGTCTCGGTTGGCACGAAGTGACGAGTAGGTAAAGTCTCGACGTCTACGAGGGGGAGTACACGGTGGACGACGTGGTGATGGTGGATGTCTCGCGTGATGTGCTCTTGCCTGACGTGATGGACCTCTTTATGGACCGTCTCGTGGGTCACGGCTGGGGCAATGCGTTCATGCACTGTGGTGTTTCCGGGTCGAGGTTGTAGGCCTGGTGTAATCGCATTGTGGTCTGGTAGGCGTGCGTCACTGTCGGTACCTCTGTAATTTTCCGCTATGCTGCGGCGGTGTTGGCTCGGATATTCGTCGCCAGATGAGTATGAAGGGTCGGCAACATCATAGGCACCCTCTCCGGCTTGTTCATATCCTGGAAGCCGAGTGTCATGGTATGCGAGACTGCTAGGCTGTGCGGGATTTCTATCTGTTGTAAAATCGCTGCGGTGCCTGTTTGATGAGTCTCTGATATCTAGGCGGTTCAAGTCGGTCGCAAGATCCTCGGTGCTTGCATGCGTGGCCCAGCCATCGTGAGTTCTGGCGTCGGTTTGTTCCCGTAAACCCGTCGAGGGCTGAGGATAACCATTTTGATGCGGAACAGCAATTTGATCGGGATGGGAAGCCTTGTCCCTACGTATATGTCGGCGCTTTCGAAAATTCCGTAGTTTTCGAAGTAAGCTGGACATCTCAGAAGCTGAGGGCTATCCTACTCAGATTCTAGATGTCTGCAAGAGCTTGAGCATCAATCCGCTCGGACAATCTCTAGGCTTGCTGGCTGGCATAAGACAGCCCACATATCCGCCTACCGAGTTAAACATAAGGGTAATATCGCCGTAATGCCAAGACGTCTGCAGACCGCATACATATCTATGCACTGCCATGTATTTTACAGCGGTTGAGCCTAGGGTTTAGTAGCTCTTTGATCCTCCGCAAGAATCCTCAGGCTATCTACCTGCTAACAACAATGCAGCTTTGATCCAACATCGGTGACAAGCATATCCTTTGAGCATCGTGGGCAAGCCAGACTATACCGGTTTGGGTAGGCATGATGTATGACGTGCATCATTCTCGACGGAGCTGTATTCAAGACGCAGGTGGTAGTAATGATTCCTAATAGGTAGGTGCCATTATCAAGACGTTAAGACTGCCTAGCGTCTTCGCTCTGCCATAAGTCACATGTACACTTTACCTTAAAGAGGCTGCGCCAGGAGCTTGTAGTACGTACTTGGTCCCCAATAACCCATAGCCCATAGCAATCTAATGACATAATGGGACTCTGATGCATACAGGCCATTGGATGACGCAACACCATGCGAAAACTTACGAGGCGTATATACATGTTACTCAGGCAACCTCCTTTGCCTGTCAGTGCAGGGGTGGGACGAAGCCTAGACCCTCGATCGACCAGAGACAGAGCGAAAGGGCAGAGGTGAATGATGTTAGAGCAACGTCATATCGCTGAAGAAGCGGAGACCAGCCGGTGCTGGGTGACGAACGTCTGAGGAGGGTCGATGTCTCGGGCTTAGATGCATCGCAAGAACGCAAGATGTAGCAACTTCCAAGTTTTCCCTTATAGACAACTGGGCAGCGACCAATGAAAACCTGATTTCCCTCCGCAGCTAGGTGGTATCTCCCTGCCTGCTAGCCCATGAGATTCTGATTGTTCGTTCAGTGGAGATCTGCGCCTAATGCGGACCTTTGCCACCACCACAACGCTCATCGTCTGCTCTACGAGCAATGCCACTCCACATCGATCGCTTGCGGCCTTGTGTGCGAGCGTGCAGCCAAAGGACCGACTGAGTGGTTAGCAGTCGCCGCCCTCAGACTCGGTGCCGGAAGCGTCTAGTAATCTCGCACGGCAATTACCCACCCACGTTGCAAAACCCACTTGCTGGATCGCGGCAGTCGGTGCAACGAAGTTTCCTTGCTTAATCACACGATCGCTCGCGCAGATGTTGAGGCGTCTGCGGCTTCAGAGCTGCTCTGTACTGACGCATCCCTGGGCAGCTCGCTATCCTCCAACGCGCGCGTAGTCCCCAGCGCTCCAAGGGCTACACAGCTAGGGATCGCCGCTTACCCCGGAATTCCCGTTCAGGGAGCTCTGGATGGGTGGCAGAGAGCGAGATCGCCCAGTGCGATTTCTTTCGCGCGCTGCTCTCGATTGTTACTTCCAGAAGAGAGAGCTCCAACAAGTAACGCGCCGCGCGCGTGTCCGCGTCCTTGATGTACCGCCCCCATATTATAAGCAGCCTGCTCACCAACACGCTCCATTCGCCTGGAAGCGAACCCTGCTGGTGCCCGCCGCTATTGATCGAGAAATCGACAATCGGTCTGAGATCATAGACACCAGGAGCCAAATCCGTCGCCAACGTCCCGTCGCCCTTAGGACATACCCACACCTCTGCGGACGTGTACCATGCCGCCTGCATGCCGCGTCCAACGGTTGGACACATTCGAGTATACGTAGAGGTGGTTCGTTCGAGACGTGGTGACGTTGTGTAAGAGGTCGTAGATACCAGAACCTCCCCATACGCTGGCCGAGGACAGCCCGACACCCTACGTGTTCCAGCTCTCCAACAGCCATCTGCTTTTGTGACCTGCATCTGAAAGCTCTGTCTAGTGATGACGAAAACGGTCCATTCGATTGCCCATCCCGGTAGCGGCTCTTTATTCGCAGGTATGACGACTCTACTGCTCATGAGGGTGTCTCCATGCACTCGTTTCCTCCGAGGCCTCGATGGAGACACGGTTTTAATGGTTATGACGATGTGCTATCCGAGGTAGCTGTACTATTAAACAGGTACACACTCTGCAGCTCTGCCCCTCCTTCCTCACTAAATATCTTACTCGCCATTCCCAAGCTTTCACCATACCAACCACCATCCAACTTCTCTCTATTCAATCCAGTTCAGATCATCACAATGGAGGCCGCAAAAGCTCGCGTTAAGGACTTTGTCAGCAACCATGGCAAGACCCACACTACTGTCGAAGAGACAGTCAACCCAGCCGTCACAAATGAGACTGTGAAGCGCACGCAGCACGACAACGTGCAGACGGCCATCGACAAGGAAGTGCACCAAGACCACTACCACACGTCTGTCCAGCCTGTCAAGGATCGGGAGGTGCTGCCAACACAGCACCACCACAAAGAGGCTGCAATCGAGCACAAGTCCTTCGAGCACGATAATGCCGAAAGCACTCGCGCTAGGATCCAGGACGAAGCCGCGCAGTTCAAGAACACATCTCAGAGAGTAGAAAGCGAGCACACAGCAGGCGCAGAACCCATCGTTGGTGGCGAGCATCATCACCATCATGTGCATGAGACCATCCAGCCTGTCGTACAGAAAGGTGACTCTACTCTGCCCTGTATCTCCCAATGCCTTTGACGCTAACACAAAGCTTTAGAAACCCTCGAGCCCCATGTTGTACACACCACCGTGCCAGTCCACGAAACGCATCACAATGCGGCTCAGCATCACTCGGCATCTGCCTTGCCCGCCATGACGGTTGATGAGTTCACGAAGCAGGGCGGAAGCTTGGCTGGTCGTGAGACTCGCTACGATGAGTTTGACGGGGAGCCTCGCAACGTGGGCGCCACACTCAAGCAGCAATTCCACCCAAAAAACTAAAGTCTTTAGATTAATGATAGTGTAAGATAATTGCCATAGGAGATGACGAGACGAGAAAACTCTACGAATACTCGTTGCACGAAATGACATTGTGCAAGACTGTTTGGATCCATGCATTTTCGTATCACGGTCTGTTTACCATTCTACATTTCATTCCTGTTATCAATGTTGTTCCTAGCCACACTATAGTAGTGAATGTAAACCCATCATGCGGTTTGGGGCTCTGTTGTCGATCAATTCTGTGTTAAACTTAGTGGCATAAGTCTATGTAGCACGATTAAGTGGCATTCCCGGATCCAGTCTATTGCCGCGAAGATGCATAATTAATTTTCACAGTTTCAGATCCAGCAATCTAGGGCTACGAAACATTGCCCAGCCTAATTACTCCAGACCCGTGACGTTGACAACGTCCCTGAAAGTGGCTCAGCGGACGGCCAAGCGCAGAACATCCGTCACCCTCCCCTCGGCAGGTACGTCTCGACTTATCGTTACTTCAGCCACGGCAATTGAAGGTCAAGACTTTGGTGACCAGGGCCTGCATATACTGCACTCTACAGGCTGGGGCGTATACAGAGTTTGCTATCGGTTCATGACGGTCTGGCTCATTACTGTATGCAAGAACCGCAACATGCCCAGCAAACAGGCAGTGCACTCTCCCAGCTTACCTTTGGCCCATGGTAAACATACTCACCCTCAGCTTGGGGGTATGGTAGCCTTGCATGTAGGCATGGATGCAAGACTCGGTTGGTAGTCTGACAGCGCACGCAGAGTGCTGATCCAGACGTTTCAGAATGGGACACCATCCTCACTGCCCCTCTGAGTGACGACGCCAGAAAGTCTTGGAGCTACATCTGCCAAGTGGGAGGGGCAGTCCCATTGGCGACCTCGAATGATTATAAACACCGGTGTGCCTCTGCCTCAGCAATTGAATCCTGACAGTAGTCATCCAGCAACGTCTTTATAATACAAGCGCCATTGCAATAAAGCCAGCCTCCATCCGGTCAAGCACAATCACATTCCTCAGTTATCATCCAGTAGAACATCGCCAGCATGCAGTACAATATCTTCACCACCTTCACCATCGTCATTGCTGGCATCGTCCACGCTCAGGATATCGACAACAACGATGTTCCAACCCAATGCCGCTCGCTCTGCGACCCAGTCGTCCAGCTGACACAGCAGTGCGACTCGCAGAACAATGACGATGATTCCGGCTACATCAACTGCGTCTGCAACGGCCAGAATGCCTCCAGCATCGTTCCAACTTGCGAGGCCTGCGTTGCTGTGTACGATGAGAGTGACAACGGTATGTAAACCTCAACGAGCATGATGGCAAAAAGTATTGGGAGCTGACGAGAGGGCGGAAATCAGATGTGTATGATATCGTCACTTCCTGCAGCTTCACGAGCGCGACCTTCACGTCTGGCTCGACCGTCCTAGCCTCTGGTGCTCCCGTCACGAACAGTGTGGGATCCACAACTACAACGCTTAGCAGCAGCAGCAACAGCGCTACCACTAGCACCAGCAGTGTGAGCACGACCATATCAACCACTATCACTTCAGACAGTATGCCATCCCCCTTTGTTGAATGCACATACTGTGCGGTTGACTGTACTCGGTGCTGACCATGTTGCTGCTAGACACCCAAATCACGACGACTGTCCCGACTGAGGTGGCGGCGACGACCATCAGTCAGACTTCTAGCGGTGACAATGCTGCTCCCGTCATGACCATTGCTCCTCTCGCCGGTGCTGGTGTTCTTGTTTTAGCTGCTGGCCTTCTTTAGGTGCTTGTTGAACTAGGGAACGGTGACTACGTTGCACCTGTCCACGTGTCGGTCATGACTTGGAGGTGATGGATTTAATAAACCAGAATAGTGAGGATTGTTCATTTAGTGTCGGTTTGATTTTGATTCACGGGTGTCTAATTGACGAAGTAATGTGAAATCGAGCTGTGACTGATATATTAAATGCCTTAAAGCAATTAGCCAATCTCTCAGTTTATGTATTGTTAACTATTCTCCACTCTTTACCCGTACCCTCCCCCACAACGAACATATGATCACCAATTGAGCTGCGCCATCTGGCATATTTTGAGACGAGTTTGTAATCGCTCATTCAATGGTAAGGCTTGCCAACAAGGCTATTTGGTCAGCTGTACTAGATCCCTAAGCCAGTATTTCCGCGCTTCTCAGCCACCTTCTTCACAACAGTCGCCTGCGAGACTTCGATGGTGGTTCAAGAATGATGGACGGCTCTCACACTGTCGCAGTTATCGATAGCGTGGAAACATATACGGGTTTCGACGCGCTTTGCGTAAGAGCAGGATTGAGGGACCTTCTATGGAGGTCCGGTGGGAGAAGAAGAACAGCTCTTGGAGGTTACATGCGATGGAACCTGTGTGGCTGCGTTACATCACAAACCCGCTCGAGAACTCAAACGGCTGTTGGTATGCTCGGGACGGATAAGTCTGAGAGGCCCTATCTGTGAGTTGGATGTTGCAACAAGCGCAGGAACTTCGGCATTCTTTGCAGCTGCATGCTAACAAAAGACATCTTGCTGTTCAGCTTAGACGCTTTAGAGGTATGGTGAGTTCATAAGCCGAGCAGTCGGTTGCGGTTCTCATCGCTCGAGGTTGGCGCATACGCCGAAGATTGAGCCGTGGACCCATGGATCGCTATGAAATGCATTGCTGTATTATGAAGAGCCTGTTGTTAGCGGTAGTAATTGGCACGACAGTCTCCAATAGGTACTTCATGATCGCCAATGAGTAATCATTCAAGCAGTCCAGCTGCATATCCTAGCGGAAGTGAAGCGCTACCTAGCATTGTACTCTCTCATAAAAGACTCCCATCGATCATAGGTCCCATCATTCCTATTCTCGGTTTAAATTGATCTCCCAAGGGGTGCAATACTGGGGAGCCTTGCCTCAAAGGTTCCGGTTGTGTAGGCACTTCTCTGTTCAGTGGATATGCTCTAGGGTTTTCATTGGCATGCGACTGTGGTGTCTGAACGACTTAGGAAGAAATTTGACCGAAGTTTTAAGGACAACGCTTCTTATGACCTTGGAGTGTCCCCATACCACTCACAGTCGCTGCTGATCAAAGCATTTGCCCCAAGGCAAAAATATCACCGAACGTTGTGCAGCGTAGATCAGGTAAAGTCCCTCTTAGAAATTGTCCGTGAAAGCTGTTTCTTCCACATTGACACAAATGGTTCAGACTCGGCTCTTGCTGAAGGCAGATCCTGCTAGCCAAGCTCCACCCAATAAAGTCAATGCACCGATGCCTGCCGCCTTTTTCGTCCATGCATTGCCAGCCTGAGCCATATCAACAACAACATGCTCACGGGCGAGCAGTGTCTGCTTTGCACTTGGCTGCTTGGCGGCATCTTGTGATGAGGTGTTAGACGAACTCATCATCTCCTTCGTCTGTTCGTATATCTTCTGCAAAGCAGCCAAGTCTGCCTTCCAATCGTCTTTGGCATCTGCCAATGCTTGCGCAGTATCCACCTCAACGGCCTGAACATTTCCAAAGAAATCAAGAACCCGCTTGTTCCTTACGGCGGCCTCTCCGCCAGGATAGAGATCATATCGCACACCAGAGTCGCTATGAACACGGTCGAAGGTCATGTAGTCGAACATCTCGCCCAACCGGACATCGGATGCCGTACTGTTAATACGCGTCTCCAGGAACTCGAGATAGTAGTATGTCCATCGATCAATGACTGCGACACCAACATCCTGATCGGCATGATGCGAGTAAGAGCTTTGGTCCTTCTCGCTGCTGCCTGTGGCAATCACATTCGGTGTGTAGAAGGCGTTGTACATTGTGTTGGCTTGACACGTGTCGATCATGAACATGAGCTCGTTGTACCTCTTCTTCTCCCACATCTGCTCGAAGGCATCCGCTAAATCGAAACAGCTAATCTCTTCGGCATCCTGGAACTTCAAGAACTCATTGCCGCCGTGACCGGTCATGTAGATTAGGACGTTACTACGCTCGTCGCTTTTGAGGCGCTTGGAGGCAGGGTGGGAAGCAGGCCAACGGTCTGTGAGCAGTCGGATGAAGTTCTCCACGGTCACTTCATTACCTCTATAGTCGACCTCGATACCCCCCATACCGGCCCTCGAGCTGCCATCCCTCTGCTTCTGTGTCTCATCGAGTCCTTCGCCTTCACCTTTCCATTGGGCATCTTCTTTCTCATCGTACAAGTCCAGCTCGCGACTCTTGTCATTGAACACGCTGCCTGGGAAGCTGTTTCGTGGGTTGCATGCCATGTCATCAGGCAGCATTAGGATGATCTGACTGTCAGGTATGCCCAGACGCTTGACAGTACGGTAGACACTGAGTACATTGGCGAGGTGGCGGTAGTTGAACCAGAACTTGGAGGTGCCAACCAGGACTGCCCAGTTGGAGGTATGGGTTGCCGAAGCCAGGAGGGATAAGCATGGCAATATAGCGATGAAGCTGGTGAGTAGCCTCATTGCTACTGGGTTGACGCAGGTGACGTCCCTACTAAATCTAACGGATGGTGAAAACTTCAGATGCCTGTGCAAGTTCCAAAGGAACAAAACCCTTGTCGTCCTACAGGGAGATGTGTGTATAGGGAGAGAGACATTGGTAATCATACTCGAGCTTTGGCCATCCGGAACGCGCAAGTGCGGCCCGAAGCTTATGTAAACTCTCCATAACCCCAGATTCGTTCTGAAATGCGTACCTTGATATGTGTTTGTTCTCCACGTCGTAATATGAGAAAGTCCTACCGGGTGTCTATCCCGACACTCATACTATCAGTCACTACACACCTGCTCTAATCGGGATTTGGACCTCATGTGCATTCGTACCTCTCCAGCCTTCCGTCCTCGCTCGTTCTCTGTCACTCTTCCCCGTGGTTCGAGTCGCCTTTCGAGGCTCCTCAGGGCTCTTCCAAACGGCTCGTGAACCTTTCCAAAACCATTCGCAGTGGTGTGTTCCATGGAGCTTTTGAGCATTTCCTTGAACTTGCTTCGAAGTCTTGAGCTGCTGCAAAAGCCAGATGGTCTTGTGTGCTGTAAGTGCCATTTGTGGACCATAAGATCAGCTGCTACCTCATACCCATGTACGGGCAGGTGCAGTGCGCACCAAGGCCTGATTTGAATTTACTCTGTGCGATATAGGCATGGAGAATCTGCAGCAGGAGCTGAAGGAAAGCGCATGCGACGACGACGATGACGACCTGATTGCGTCCCCGCAGGTCACTCATTTGTACCTTTGATGAGACTTAAAAAAAAATCTGTTGCCGTCCCTGGATTATCTCTATAGTGTGCTTTACCCGAAACTTATAGAGGGGCTTCCTGACTGTAAGTCGTTGCTGGGAAGAGGCATATCTATGGTTCCAAATACGGCCGCGGCAGTGAAGCTGAAGACAATGGAGCAAGGCGGATGCTGTGCGACGTCCTAATCTTCGGCACAAAGCGCACCTCCCCAAACCATCAGCACGACTGAAGGGAAAGCGGGCTAGTGTTCGTCATTCGACATTACCTAGGGAACCTTGGAAGGATGGCCTCGACAAATGCTGCTCGGTTCCCAGTACTGGCCCTTCTCGATTCAACGATGAGAGCAGCCTTTTCTGAACACACGGCACGTATCTGGCTCCCGTAACCCAAGCTGAGCTTTCGGCATCCGCTTCTACCATTCGTTCCGCTCAGTCCCGTTCTTGTAGCTTACGACACAGGAGACCACCAACATGCATTTGCTTGCCATCACAGCAATATCCGGTCTCTATGTAGCCATAGCGGCCGCTCGACATCCATTCATACCGCCTGCTAATATGCAATCCTCGTGCGCAAGTGTCCAAGCAGACTCGCTAGACAGCCAGCCTGAGCGAGCGAACGCCATTATTGAGGCATATGCCCACGCTTGGGATGGATATCACAAGTATGCATTTCCGCTCGACGAGCTCAAGCCACTTAGCAGGCTTGGATCAAACACCAGGTACGGTTGGGGCTTGACTGTGTTTGATGGACTGGACACAGCGATCATCATGGGCCTGATTGATGTTGTAGAAGAACAGCTTGACTTCATCGATAAGGTCAACTTCTCTGCACCCTACCCTTCTGATGAGGAAGGCAGGGAAGCCCATACGCCTGTCTCCTCGTTCGAAACCAACATCCGCTATCTCGGGGGTCTGTTAAGTGCATATGACCTGTTGTCAATCAAGTCATTTAGCGACCAATACCCCAAAGTCAACCGCGACATGTTACTAAGGAAGGCTCAGACCCTAGCCGACAAGCTGGCATCTGCTTTCGATACGCCTTCTGGCATTGCTGCACCCTTTGTCGATTTCATCCGCGAAAGACCAGTCGTAAAGGAATTGCATGTACCAGCCGAGAAGCATACATATAACACAACAAGTACAGCGTGTTTGGGAACTTTCTTGCTCGAATTCTATCGGCTGAGCGATCTCACTGGCAACCAAAGGTACCGGTGGTTAGCGGATCAGTCGGAAGACAGAGCACTGTTTCCATATCCACCACCTACTTATCCCGGCCTTGTAGGTGCAACTTTCGATACAGATACTGGCAATATGCTCGATCTCGCGGGTGGCTGGGAATCTTCTGTTGACAGTTTCCTTGAATATCTGATCAAGGCTTATCAATACTCTACAAACCAAATTACCGCATTCTACAAGGAGAAGTGGCTTCGTGCTGTCGAGTCGACAAGAATACACCTGGTCAAACATCCTCCTGGATTTCCATCCGTCACTTTCATTGACACTCTCAATGAGGACGGCGCTTCTAGTGGTATGCAAGATAACTATGCATGCTTTGCCGGAGGAAATCTGCTTTTAGGATGCAAGTTGTTAGACCTGCCTGAGCTTTGCGATCTAGGAGTTACCATCACAGACGGCTGCCATTGGGTGTACAATCATACCGAGACTAGCCTGGGACCAGTCGTTTGGTACTGGTTCAACGAGACTGGCCAAAATCCAACACATGCTTTCGCAGCGTCAGATCCAGCGAGGCTTGAATCGGCAGCACGCAGAGGCTTCTACATCGAGCCAACTCCAGTCGGCCAGAAGAGCTACGTACCCTATTCGATGTATATGGGCTTCCCGGAAACAATCGAATCCATATTCTATGCATACCGCATCACAGGCGACCGTAGGTACCAAGACTGGGCCTGGGAGATCTTCAAGGCGATTAACACCACTTGCCGTAACGACGTTGCTTTTGCTGGCATTACCGACGTCGATCTGCAACATGGTGGTACGCAGTATGATAAGCTTGACTCGTACTTCTTCGCTGAAACGCTGAAGTACCTGTACCTTATCTTCTCCGACCCGCAACTTGTCAGCTTGAATCATTGGGTCTTCAACACTGAAGCGCATCCGTTTCTAATACATTGTGCTGACGACTAGGATGACGGGATAGTGGCCGTGACGCTGTGCGGACAGATGAAAGGTGAAAGGCAGGTCAGGGAAGCTTGAAGGCGAGGTCACTTTCATTACACTGCGCAAATTCCTGGGATTGATGCAGTAGGGTTCCGTAGGTTAAACAGTCTAGATGCATGCAATCCACAATACGACTGCAGTCCCTTGCAATGTCCCCCGGTGCCCTTCATAACCCTCTTCCCACCAGGATGCAAGGAAACATTTTCATTCAACTAGATACTCGCACATGCCGCCAAGTCTCGATGACATGGCTGTAGACCTTACGCAAAAGACCATTAGCCTTCAGAGGTGAGACCATGCGTAACCGATGGCAGGAATGCTGGACTCCGAAGCGCAACCTGCAATAGCAACATCCCTTCAAAGCCGAAAGGACATCTCAGTGCTGCAGTCAATCACACCACTCCTTGCGCCTCGACTCTACAACTCCCTTGACTGCTCGTTAGTATCGTCAACAGTCGATGCACGGGGGCGAGGACAAGTTGTGATAGCATCAGTAGACTCATGGGCCTTACCGCAGCGAAATAACACTCCTTCCACTTGCCCAATGTATCCGACAACTGTCTGAATAGGGTTGCTATGGCGCCCGTCTCTTTCTCAAATTGACCCTGCAATGGCTGGTGTGATCGACGTCGCTACCGGGGCAATGCAACACATATGCAGCACCCTCACGACCAGGTCGTACGGTCACAATCCCGACTGTTGTACAAAGGTAGGCACAGAATCCCATTCGTTCCCAGGACAGCAGCTCAGTATCTGAGGACAAGGCTTTATTGGGAGCTCGATTTGGTAACCTGACCATGTGCTGGACTGCACATACCCGCCGCCTGGTAACGAACCACTCCTAACATAGTGCGCTCTGTCGCACCCACACCTCCCCCCTTCTGCAATCTCTGCGCTTTGCAAGACCCATCGCATGTAGCGCAGTCTGTCGCCATGTCTACGCAGTCTTTAGTATGTGACGCCGGGAAACGAAAGGCCAATGGCTTGCCATGGACACCGAGACTCTGTCCCCGTGATACCGCCATCGCTGTGCATTCTCGTCACACACACACACACGCACGCACACGCAGTGGGATGCAACAAAGAGGACGATACTTGGCTGCCGACATACAGCCTTGCGCGACGGTTTGTCAGACCTTAGCAGTCGACTGCCAACTTTGGTGTCCGATTGCAGGAATTAGCTGTCGGTAGAGCTCTTTCCCCCTTCCCCCCCACCCCTTGCGTGCGCACACACACACACATCCACAGACAAACCCACACACTCTAGAATGATAAGATTCACAGCATACGCGTGGTGCAACGTCTGGAGCACCGCATGCGGGTAAGCGTCCACCCACTCCGCAAATACGTCTGGAGGGATGGGTGGTCTATGTGTGTCAATTCCGGGCTAGCGCGAGATTGCGAATGGAACCCGTCCTATTTATCACTTGGCCATGTCACGCAAATTAGAGATGTCTTGTCAGATACCTAGGAAGCCCTAAAGGCCCATTAGGATTCTAAGATAGGCGCTATAACCGCTGTCGTCACGTTGTCCGAGATGTAGGGCGGCCGGCGTAGCCCGTTGTGGAAACGAGGGAGGGCAAAGCAGCGCAACAGCCCTTGATAGTCAGCCGCGTAGCGAGACGAGAGCAGTGGCCAAGGAAGGTTGGAGGTGGTCGCCAGACCCTCTCTCGGTCGGAAGTTAGGGTCGACCGTTAGGCTACACCTTTGCTCTACCGTGGTAAGTATCACTCGCATACAGGTCAGCCTAGAAAGCGTGCGTGGGTGGAAGCCGTTTGGAAGTCTATAGGGGTACTGATGCTTGGCATTTTGGAACACACTCTACCTTGCAATAGGTGTTGCCGCTTCACGCAGCAACCGACACCACCGATAATGCTGGCTCTGCTCTCACCTGGAAGTGGCCGGGCCCGTCCGTTTCAGGCCTCTGTGAGCTCTCGATATGAACTCCCATATCTGCAGTATCCCTCGCTGCCCACCCTTGCCACAGTGCATCAAGGGCCAAACGATGGGTCTCGTGGCACGCGACGAATCAGAACGCGGCCGGCCGGGTGGGGGGTGGTTCACATTCGTCATCTTCGCCGAGGGCCCTTCGAACCACATGCACTGGCTGAATCTCCCGCATACGTAGGCCTGTCAGCCTGGACATAGGCAGATTACAGTGCAGTGCAAGCAGGTGGCCAGGGAAGAATGCTCTGAATGGGGGTTGAATCTACCGCGATGGTGCTGCCGCCGCTTGCACGCACCCGCGTGGCGATCATCACTCTCGCCTTTCGGCCTAGGCACTATTGAGGGGGAAAGGAATTCTGATGGATAGTTTTGCCTTTCGCAAGCGTGCTTTCTGGCGACTGCAGGCACCGTCACGCAGCCGCCAGCGCCCCACACAAGCCTGGAAGCGTGAACTAGCCATTATACGAGCACTGTCCAGTCTGGCCTGCCTACTGCGTGTCTTGTACATGTGTGTGGTGTAGTATGTGAGATGGGAGGGCAGTCGAGAGAATTGGATGGTGGTGAGGGGAAGGGGAAGCATCCGGACGGTTCAAGCGCTGCGTCAAGGGCCACACAGTAGGTTCGTAAGGGCCGTCGATGTCCTGCATCAGTCCGCACTCACATGTTACACGGAGGGTCGAGTTATACTCCTCGCGTGCTCGGCAAAGGGGAGCCACACGGTGCTGTGCACGATACAAGATACACGATGCACGATGCACAGGTACATGTCCAGCAGCAGCAGACAGACAGACGGGAGTGACCAGCTGTCGTATCCGTCCTCGTTTTATTGCCATTGCCATCGCCATCGCCTTCGTTCGATGCCGAGGGTGGCGCTGGGAGTCGAGGCGTCGCAAGTCTGGTAGGCCTATCAAGCCGCGATGGGCGTAGGGTAGGGAAGAGATGGGCTGGCCACTGCACCATCAGCCGCCTCCCCCCTCCAGAAATCCCATCTATCGTTTCCCTCTTCTTCCCACCTTCCACAAAGCAACCTTGTTCGCCGACTGACGGGGATGATGCACCCTGCACATGCACCTGCACCTGCATCTGCAGCCAACCCACAATCGCAAGTGCTCTGTGACTGGGCCGAATCCCGCGCTCCCTACACTGCTACCGCTCTCTACACTACACACTACACTGCGCTATACTACACAATGCCACACTACCCTCGCAGCGCACTACACGACCCTCTCCTCCGCCATGTCCTCCCTTGTCAGCGCGGTGGAGATGGAGGCAGAGTCAGCAGTCAGTAGCCAGTGCCATGCCCCCCCAATGGTCAGTCAGTCGTCAGTATCCGCCCGTTCGTTCGTTCGTTCGTTCGTTTAGGCGTAACCAATTCTAAATCGTCCGGCACCTTACCCATCTCAACACCGCACCGAGCACCGCACCGCACCGCACCGTACCGCATCATACCGCATCGTACTGCGACTGTGACTCTAGTCTGTCTAGTCGCTGGTTCTTGTGCGCCAATCCCATTCAGCCATCTGCCTGCCAGAATCTGGAATTGCGATTGCTGATTGTCCTCTCCTTGCCCGATGGGGCTCTTTGCGAATCGCTGTATCAGCCACCCTGTCCTCGCCCATCCACGCCCATGTCTCTGTGGTGGACGATGCCCTCTGGATGTATGAATGGAGGGCGTTGTCCTTCCTTTGCTGCTCTGCTCTGTTCTGTTCTGCTTTGCTTTGCTCTGCTCTGCTTTGCTCTGCTTGTTCGCTGTCCCGTTTGCCGCTGCGTCTCCCGTTTCGTCCACCTATCCAGCCAACCGCTACCTACACTGCTATGCTCCTTTGCCTGACCGGTCCATTTTTACCTCCCGCCTGCCGCTGACGCATCTCTTGTACGCCTTTGATACTGCGCTGCCGCTCTCCTTGCTTCTCAACTCCCAACTCACACCCCTGCAGCATGCGAAGCCTGCCTCTGACACTCCCTGTCCTGGCCGTCACTCCCTCTCTTTGATAACTCGTCGCACCAACCGTCCGACCGCCCACCACACCTCTCACACAGTACAGTACACACGCGCAACACACGAGGCATTCCATTACCGGCCTGGGGGAGACTTGTAAACAACAAAACACGACAAATCTGACACTCAACCAAGCAGATCGCCCATACGCGTGAGCACACAGGCACATTCGCATAACCCACGCCTGAGCTGGTGTAGAAGGCTCGAGACCAGAGGATGGGCACACGGAGCTTTGCGCAAATCGCGCCTACTAATGGCGAGATTGCGATGAATGCCTACATCTACGGCTACGGCGGTCACTCACTCGTGACACCACACGCCGCGCTCAAGCAGCTCTGGTGGACTGATGACCGTATCGACAACAAGATCACCAGAGCCTTCATCATATCGAAACTCAGAGGCGAGGAACGTGACTTCCTCGACAAGTCGCTCGCTTTCGGCGAAGGCCTGACTGACGACACATACATGGAATGGATCCTCGAACGTGCAAAACGCTTCTTCCTGATCCTGTCTGCTGTCGGTGTACCTGACCAGATCTTCGGCTGTATAGATGATTCATGGGACGACGACGATCTCCCGATACCGTTGGACAGTGTCCGGAATCTAGAATTGTCGGCTCAGAACGACGATGCCCTGAACCAGAAGTTCTATGAGACGCAATTTATCTACTTGCTGCGCGAACTGAAACAGGGCGCGCATATTGACTACGGGCCCAATGAACACATACCCATGGAGCACGTCCACTCTTTGCCACCCGCTGTCATGCTGCAAGCCTGGGACCGGATACACTTCCCCGGAAAGGAGGCTAGGATCTTCATGCGGAGGCGCTTCTCTCTGACTGACAAGGAAACCAACATCAGCCACCGTGACGAATTCACTCATGACACCCAGCAAGCACAGACCTGTGAGCATGAACACATCGCTCCTTGCTGGGCCACGTACACCAGCAAAGATGCCGGTTATGTCTTGTCCGACTTTGTTGGTGAACACACTCTTGGCACCTTCATCGACCATCGGACGCCGGCTTCGTTGATGCGGTTGCCCGAGCGCGAAAGACCTATCCTGCTGCTGGAATGGTTGCATTGCCTTGCCGATGCAGTGGCGATGCTGCATCATCGAGGAATCGCCCATTCCGCCATCAGACCATCGAACATCATCATCGACGATGACAACCGCATCGCTTTCACGGACATTGGCAGTCTGCGAACCTTCCAGCAAGGAAAGCAGCCGAAGAAGAACGAAGTCTACGACTATGCCGCACCAGAGACGTCGATGGGCAAGTCAGTGCCCATCACGCTCGCGGCAAATTCACCACCTAGCTCTCTTTGGACGTTTGACAAGCTGCGCAAATTCAGCACCACCAGCTCAAGCACTTCAACTAGCAATGGATCCACAATCGGCAGCAGTAGCAGCAGCAGCATGAGCCTGAGGCGGAACAGCTTTGGCAGCGCATTTGGCAGCAATAGGGACAGCGCGCCCAACACCCCACCATCATCCCTAGACCGAACGAGCGCTTTCACAAACAGTTCCTCCTTCAAGTCACCACCTTCATCGATCCGCAAGTCTGCGGCTAGTTCGCGCAATTTCAGCAGGCATATCTCCCCACCATCATTACCGACGACGCCCTCTTCACCTACAGCCGCATTTCCTAAAGCTACCCTACCAGATCCAGAATCTCTTTGCGACCTGCCAGTTGCAACACCACAAATGTCGGACATTTGGTCACTCGCCTGTATCTATCTCGACCTCCTCACTTTCATCATGAAAGGCCGAACGACAGACTTTTACAAATTCCGCAGCACACCCAGCCTCTTCTTTTCAGTATCTGGAAAGTCGAAGAAGCGGACCGATACCAGCTTCCATGCTGATCCTGACAAGCTCGACGCCTGGATCACCATCCTAAAGGACGACAGCGACGCAAAGCCTGACCGCATCTACCGCGGCATCCCCGAGCTGCTGAGGCTGACACGCCGGATGCTGTCGCAGAACGCACAGCTGCGACCCTCGGCCGTGGAAGTGAGAGACACGATCGCAGACATCTTGCTCAACGAGTCGGGCGTCGATACGCTCTGCTGTGCAGGCAGGGAGTGGTCAGAGCCTCAGCCAGCCCCTCCACCGGCGACCTCGTCGTCTTCGCACTCGCAGCAGCAGCAGCATCAACATCGCGCGAGGGACTCGATAAGCTTTGCAACTAGTGCCGGTGCAATTAGAATCCCGCAGACACCGCCGCAGTGCCAGCACAACTCAATCCCGCCTAGAATTGACAGCCTGTCCAACCGCAACCACACGGGCCGCGGCGCCGAGCCAACCCTGGAGCGTGTCCAATCTGGAGTGGTTGAAGGCAGCGGGTTCTCTGGTGAGGACAGGAGAGGCAGTATCGCGAGCACGAGGACCGCCAAGAAGGGCTCGTGGAAGCGGATGTTTCTCAAATCTCCTTGAATCCCTAAGAGGGCTCACTCATTCTGATGTATTATCCGTACAGCATGTGCATGATGGGATGAAAATGGAGGGCGTCATGCCATGTCACGTCATAAAAACCAGCGTCTCGGATCTTGTTTTCGCCATATTCTCTCGGCATTTCGGTCAGGTATATGAGGTGGAGACGACGACAACGAAAACGGTGCAATTTTTCTTTCTTAAGCGCATGAGATACCCCTTTATCTATTTTCTTGTGGCAGACTCATTATCCGGTAGCCTCTGTCTTTTCTCTTGCTGTATAGAAGGCCTCTTGTATGTTGGCAGTTTCCACCCTTAGTCCATCCTTCTTCACGTTGTTTCCAACGCTGTACCGGTATGATCAGATGGCAGTAGTTGGACTATTGGATCTACCCTGCCAGTGCAGGTCTCGTAGTACAGCAATGGCTTCCTTGCTTCATCTTATCCTCTGTAATATCAACACCCAAACACAGTGAGCTGCGTCGATGCCTACCGGTCTGGTCGTTGCTAGAGCTGTGAGGAGCGTCGCAGTGTCATGGCAGGCGAGCAAATATGATTTTATGGCGGCTTAGGCTTCCAGAACTCTCGCTCTGCTGTCAGGACATACTTTGTTGCGCAGAGCGCAAGGCATTTCGTTGTGGTATACGGAATCGCAGCTCCATGGTAGCATCGTGGGCCGTGACAGCCGTTACTGCATTAATTCAAAGTATTCATGATCGTCATGTGTTCGTGGGTATCGTTAGAGGGAAAACGTCAAGGCCGGTCCACACGCCCCAGCATTGTCCAACCCTCCAACCAGTTCGCACGCTTTTCTGAGGGTATTACTATGTCAGAACAACCGCTCAAATCATCCACTCACTTCAGCAGCGCCGGTAGCAGCAGCAGCAGTATCGTCGCCGTCGCCCCTCCCCTCATCCCTCCTCAGAACCTTGACGCACACTTCCACGATCCGCTGCAGCTCCTCGTCCTCGAACCGCCTCTCACAGTCCTCGATCATGTTCTTGAGGATCTGCACCTCGGTCGGCGCATGGTTGAGCACCATCAGCAGCTCCGTCCTCGTGAGCCCCTTCTCCGCCATGCGCTCCTCCAGCCACTCTACCTTGCCCGGCGCGCTGGCGTCGCGCTCCAGCGCCCTCTGGCTCAGCGGCGCCACCACCGCCTCCGTCACCTCCGCGTCCAGCTGGGCCAGCGCCCCCACGGCGTCCCCGTCCGCCGCGTACACGCTCGGATTGCGCGTGTACGGGTACTTCCTGTCGGCGAGCTCGCGCTCAGTCTTGTTGAGCGAGCGGATGATGCCCTGCGGGCGCGCCTTGAAAGGGCGGCCGGTCGCCTTGTCGGCCTCGTCCTCGCGTTTGTAGCGCTCGCGCGTGCGGCGCGTCCAGTTCAGCACTTCGGCATTGCTGAGGTGCGTCGTGCCCTTGTCTAGTATCTGGGGCATCTTTCTGTGGGCGTCTCCAAGGGCCACGAAGGAGGCTGGACGAGACTATGAGGCAGAGCAATTTTGGAAGAGGCTTGGTTGGTCGGGAAGAGCGAGTGATTGGGTCGTGTTATTGCCAATGCTGCGAAGATGTCATGGCTTGGTTCCAGTTCAAAAGCTCAAAAGCCAGCAAAAAGTTGACCCCGTGTAGATAAGCGTATCTTATCCCCGAGAAGACTTGCTAGCTGACGCAGGTACCGAAGTCTAAAACTACCCAGCCCATGGGTGGTGGTCATGATCCATGGCACTGCAGCTGTTTCGCTAGGATGGCTAGTCTATCAGATTCATGAACTGCTGGCAGACACAGGTCTGCAAGAGCCTAAAGATGCGGTAGGGACGCCATAAAATCGTGATTGGAGTGCTTATTACTGAACCTCAAGCGCAAATGCGAATGTGGGTCTACATACATACGTACAGTCGTCTATTCTAACATTTGAAATCTGTACTCTGCATCAACCACTGTGTACTAATCAAGTCGTCTGCGCGTCACCCTGTGCAAAACTTGGCCATTCGGACATAAAACATTAGACCGTGCTGTTGGTATCGACTGCGAATCCTGTATGTGTATGCAAATCTATTCATAGAGCGACGAAGAAGAAGGCACCAGCTCCAGCGAGACCCACGACTGCCTTCTTCAGGGATTTGCCGTTGCCAGCGACACCATTGCCAGCAGAGTCAGTAGTGCTGCTTGATGGAGCACTGCTGGTGATCTGCGAGGCAGCAGAGCCGGTATTTAATGTTGAGGAGCCAGTGATGCTGCTAGTTACACTGCTAGTTACACTGGCGGTGGCACCGCTCGTGGCGCTTGAAGAGCCTGTGGAGCTTCCTTCGCTAGTGGTACTGGCGCTTGAACTCTGAGCCACAGCTTCCTGACCGAGCGTAGGTAGTGGTGTGTCTGGACTGACTACCCATGCACCACTGGTATAGGCAGGGCATGCAACCGGTGAGTTGGATGGACTGTAGTCGTTGCTGTTGATGCCGGATGGTGTGAGGGTCTTCCATTGGTTCTGCAGGTTGGTAAAGTCGGGAGAGATGGGTATTGGGGTTCCACTGCGCGTGAAGCCATCCACAATCCCTCCGGTTGCTGGAGCATCAGATGGTGCTGGAGGGCCATAGGAAATCAGGCCGTAGCTATTCGTTTCCTGTAGTATACGTTAATGCAAGAGACAACCTGAGGGAAACTTTTGCTTGCCAGCCTACCTGGATCCATTCGTAGACGATGACACCAGACCATGTGTTGTCCATGTCATCCCCGAGCAACGCAGCTTGGTCCTGGAAGTATCTTGGCGGGGGTTTGATGCAACCAGTCTCACTCATGAAGATGGGGATGTTGTAGTCAGAAGCATTCTCTTGTAGCATGTTGTAGCCTGAACCCTCAAAAGTATTGTCACCACACCACTCATAACTGTCCTCAAGTCAGCGCCCGACTCGTCATAATGGCAAAGATACCCACGGGGGGGAAATGACATACGCGTTCAGAGCATAGAAGTCAAGAGCTTCAGAAGGATCATCGCCACATGCAAGGTAGTTCTGTAGGTTTGGCCTGAGTGCAGGGACATCTGCAGCAGAGTAGCCGATCGGAATCTCTCTGTAGCCCTGCTTATCCCTGTACGCCTTCATGTCTCTGGCAGCGGCCTTAAGATAGGGAGCAGCCTGGCTATCAGGCCCTGTGGTCAATTGTTCGTTGCCAACGAAGAAACCGGCGACATTGTCATAGTCGTGGAAAGCATCCATAACCTCCGCATAACTGTCGTGCATGCTCTGGGTCCAAGCAGGGCTACCGCCAGTGATGTATGTGTCAAAGGTATCGAGATCGATCCAGGCGTAGATACCATTGTCGGCAAATGTGCTCATGCATTCGTCATGGTCCGCTGAGGGCTCAACGTGGTAGACGCGGATGGCATTGGCTCCAAGGTCCTTCATCAAGGCAGCATCGAGCTTGCATTGCTCTGGTTGCGCAAGAGGGTCATCTTCAGTCAGCTGATAGGCGACGCCCTTGATGAAATACTGGTCGCCACTATCGGAGTAGAAAAGCTTTGAGCCTTTCACAGAGATTGGAGCAATCGCTAAGGATGCTTCCGCCAACAATGCGAGGATGAGAATGCTACAAGACAGCATTTTGAATTACGATGTAACGTGCAGGCGATATGAGTTGAATGCCAGATCTAGGACAATACCGTCTGTGATTGAAGTCACCGGCGAGAGTGAACAAGTGAACAGGCTGTACACGCGTTCGATGGCCAGAAGCTGGAAGGGTCCAACGTGCCTGTTCACCCAGTAGTACAAGTGGAGGTGTCCAAACGAGTAGATGCCGTGATGGAATTAAACGTGACTGTCGCCTAAGTAGTCACGCCTCTGATACAACTTGCAGTGGTTGCTATGAGGCTGTAGAATCGCTGGGCAGGAATCCGGATAGCAATGGTAGTGACGGGCGAGGGCCAGAGCCGCTGCAGTAGAAGTAGCCTTGTTTTCGGTATTGCTTGCAGATCCCTGCGTCTTATCTACACAAAAAGTAGCTCTTGCTGGATCCTAAGGAAGCCACAAATCACAAGGTCCAATCGTTCAAACACCCGCGCAAACCGTCTCTATGTGCTCCAGGATCCGCCAAGCAAAAAACCAGGAAACAGCTTCTCGAAGTAAGAGTAGGAAGATATGGAAAATGGGCCAGCAGAGAGCAAAGGGCAGTAGATAGATCTCACGACGGAATGAGAGCGTAGAGCGAGAGCGAGTGAAACGCCAATTTCACAGAAAGAGGTGACTAGCCGGCATCTCATACGAGACGATCCTGCAAGCAAACCCCATCGTCGGACCCGCTATCCAGACTACTGGCCTACCTCTGCACCATTCGCTAGAGGAAGGATTGATGCAGTATGGTACAACGGCACCCCAAACCCCTCATCCCGATCTGGTCGTTGGCGGTGGAAGGCGACATGAGTACAAGCTGGTAGCGTGGGTGGCCGCGGTGGCTGCAAAAGTCCCCTTGATCTAGCATCAATGATAGCTGGTAGCGAACGGGGAAACAGAGAATGAGGGAGAGATGGTCGGTTTGGAGAGACGAGATGGGTGGGTGCATGCGTGTGTGGAGTCGACCTGCCACTGGCGTGCTGAGGGAAGGGCCGTATAGCGTGGTCCATCCTGCTTTCAATCCATCAGTCCCAATTGCTAGACGAGCCGGGGGCTGCACTAAAAGTCTAGCTCGGCCAGGATTCCTGTTTGCCTGCCCAGCAACCGCTTCAAGCTCGCATCATTCAAGCATACCGCTGCCTTCACCCCCAGTCGCATGCCGTAGATATTGTCCAAAGCTGTAGCAGTTGCCCACCGCCAAGGTACCACTTGGATTTGGCTGACAACGGGCGAAACAGTCGTGACGTCGCAGACACGAAACGGCATCGCTTGCGGTGGGCATCTCCTAGCGACGGGCCTGGCACCTGTGGCCTGTGGACCAGCTGCGAGCTTATCTGCCTTTGCCTTTTCCGCGAAGAGTTTTGTCCCGCATGAACTCCACCTGATTTTGGTTGCGGCTGGGACGAGGAGAAAGTGTAGACGTGATAGACATTCCACACCCACCGACCGCAATGGCATGGCACATATCAGCGGCAGGCAATTGCACGCTGGCAGTGCTGTCTTCTTCCATTGCGGGCACGGTGAGTCGCATCATCTACTGCGGTATGGTTTCAGCTCATGAACGCCATAGCTACATCTCTCTTTGTCAAAACGCAAGGGAAGGCGAAGCCCAAAGATAACGGAGGCAGCCCATGCATTGGGCTCATACGCTAGCGAAACGCCCAGATCACCTCATTACTGAACTCCTCTTCATTTAATACATTTCCCTTCACTCGCTTCAGTCCATCCAATGCATATCTCCCATCCCAGCTTGCCGGCATCCGATCGTGGAACAAGCCTCCTCCTCTCGGCTGCTCTGAGATCTGGCCGAGGTTGAACGCTCTCCAGCATCGCCAACCCAACTAACCACACCTTTTCGCCTTACACATGCCAGACTCACGCATATCGATCAAGAGGTGTATCGATGGGTTCATCTCCACCCTTGTCATCAGGATTGGCCTCTCTGTAGTACTCTATGATGAACTCATCCGGTGCAGATGGTGCGCCTTCCAGATGATCCTCGAGTCTGCTCGATCTGCTGATTTGCGCTCCGTCCTGCTCTGTATCAACCCCCCCAAGAAACACTGCTTGAACATCATCGAGTTCTCTCAGATTTAGGAACTTCCGCCACAGTAGCTTTAACGGCCCCTCGTCAGGACCAGCCCAGGTGAAGTTATCCCCCAGCCGTCCCGTTAGCAAGGCAATGTCTTTGCGGACGGCCCCTGCTATGGACTCCTTGTGATCCCTGCAGACCTTGAGCCAGTTCACCGGTTCATCCTGTGGCACTGTCTGCAGCATCGCCAAGACCGCATTCAACATTCTCTCCTTCGAAGCATGGTGACGCCAGCTTTGGAACATGTGTGTGTACTTGGCTGCGACTGCCACCTCGACCTCGTCCAGGTTGCTGTTTGCGGCAGCGTTGAACTTTGGCTCAGATCTACAATCCACTCGATATCCCAATAGAGAGCAGACCACTCCCACATGGTCCCAAAAGAAGGCTCTGACTTCCCTGCGTCGACTGTCTGAGAAACCCGCTCCACGGAAAGCACATGTTGCGCCTGCAATGCGCCTTTGAGCCGCTCTTTGGTGATGTCTGCTCCCCAATAATCCCGAAAATCTCGGAGGCGTTTGATTCGTCGCGAGTAGTGGAAGGCGAGCATGATATAGTGGCCAAGTACGTTGATTTCGTGTGGGCAAGGCAACCGTTGACCACCTTTTTCAATATACGAAGCAATTGCTCCTGAACCACGCATCGAGCGAAGTCTTCCTTTGCGTGTTTCCTAAAGCTCTTGCGTCAGACACGATATTTGAGTCGTGCTGGATGGGTTTGGTGTCGCAAGACTCGGCAAGGAGGTGGGAGGGACGTTCGATTCTCCATCGTTGTTCGTTGTGCCTCCTTGAGACGGATTCATGGTTGCGTGAGCCTCAACAGCTGCTCTCAGTAGAGCATGTTTTCTAAGTGACATGTCATGTAATGAGAGACTTCAAGGCTGCTGTAGTAACGAATTAACAAGCATAATGATATTGGCAAAGTATGCTGAGGGGACTTTAATGATGAGGCAAATCGGACATTGAGGTAGGTAGATGTCAAGAGGCGAGGCCAATTAGCACAATTAGAGCACCGCCAAGATTGGAAAGCACTCTGAGCCAAGAGGAACACAAAATGCAGCTGCCTACATGGTTCCGGGTTGCCTTGAGACATTATCTAGAGCGTGCAGCGTGCTTGCCCAACCGTTATTTTGGCGGTCACACAGAACATCGAATCGGTTGGTTGGTTGGTTGGTTGGCCTACCTAGTTGAGGAATCGTTAGCCAAGTGGTACTGTGCTTGTCAACTTGGGCGACTCACTAAAGCCAGAACTGCCTTTCATTTTCGAGCATACCCCTTGGCACATTACCAGTTTTACCGGTCAGTACCTCGCCCCTACCCCGTTTGAGGAATTCTCCATCTCCCATCTGGCCGACGATGCCTCTCGATTGATCCCAGACGACACGACCGCGCAGTATTGTATACTTTGGCCAATTGCCGACTTGTATCCCCTCGAATGGTGTATAGTCGATGTCGTGATGCAGTGTTGTCTGCGAGATTGTACGTGCGCCTTCACTACCAGGGTGCCAGATGACCAAATCTGCGTCATACCCGGGCGCTATGGTTCCCTTCCTATGGCTAAGTCCATAAAGCTTTGCTGGATTGGCCGCTGTCAACTGTACGAATCTAGGGAGGCTGAGCCGAGCCTTGTCAGCAGGCACGCAGGCAGGTGTCTGGCTGAAGAGAAGGACCAGTCTCGTCTCCAGGCCTGGCAAACCGTTCGGAATCTTTGTAAACCTTGGTATGCCGTCCACCAAGCCCAGCTTTTTGCCACCAGGATGATCGTATTTGCTTGGGGCATGATCTGATGACCAGGTGGTGAAGGTCCCGTTCGCAATACCTTGCCATAATGCTTCTAGGTCCTCAGCACGGTGCCGCAAAGGTGGTGAGCACACATGCTTGGCTCCAGAGAAATGATCGTGAGGCTTAGCTTTGATTTCTTCGGAGAGCAAGAAGAGATAGTGTGGGCAGGTTTCGGCATGGATGGGGAGAAGCCGGGTCTGTGCTTCACGAACATGCGACATCGCCGTCTCCGAAGACATGTGCACGATCAGCATAGGCGCATCAGCGAGTTCAGCGAGCGAGATGGCGCGGTATGACGCTTCATCTTCAGCGATTCGAGGTCTAGCAACAGCGTGGAAGTAAGGCTCTGTGTTCTTGTTACGCTCAAGACCCTCGACGATCAAGCTGATCATATCGTGGGATTCTGCGTGAACCATCGTTGTCATGCCCAAGGTCTTACATGCAAAGAGAATGTTGAGGATCTGTCTGTCATCTAGTCTTTTGGATTCATACGTCATGTAGAGCTTCACGCTTGTGACGCCCTGATCGTGGGCTAAGGACGGAAGTTCCTTCGTCAAGATATCGTGCGTAGGATTTGTAAGGATGAAGTGGAAACCGTAGTCACAGTAGCTCTGCCCTCGTGACTTGGCGTGATAGTCTTCCAGCACTGGGTAGAGTGACAAATCGTTCTTCTCTTGTGAGGCAAAGGCGAGAACAGTCGTTGTGCCGCCAGCTATGGCACTTCGCGTACCAGTTTCCCAGCCATCACCAGTTGGAGAGTTCTCCTGTGCCAAGTGTACATGGCTATCGACGCCTCCAGGGGTTATATAGGCGCCTCCCGCATCAATGACTTGAGTGACATCAGTTGACAACGAGCGTAATGAGGTGCCTAGACAGACTATCTTGCCATTCTTGATTCCAATCTCTGTATCTGCAGGTAGGATCTCGCTCGCTGTTACCTGCCAAAAATCAGTGCCTAAATCATTGGGTCAAGGCGTATGAACCTACGACGACACCGTTCTTGATGATAAGATCAAGAGCCATGATGAAGTCGAAGCTTGTCAAGCGCTATTGGTCCAAGCGTCTCAATGACTCGGTCCAGTCAGACTTGATGAGAGTATCTTTACTCCTGTTATTCAACTGCAAAGGTGTTGCTCCGATGACCTCTTGAAATACACAGCTCGGTCAAATTGAGCAGTCCGCCCTTTCAGGGATCTCAAGCATATGCCGTCAGTGCGCGGCGCAGGGTGTCTATGGACGGTCCTTCCAATGCGGCCATACTGATAAGAGGCCAGTACGGGCAAGATAGCCCACTCGGCGAAGGACGTATGCCAGGCGGCCATATCAACTGCGTTGCGGCTGATAATGCGCCGCTGTTATATCAGAAGTCCAATTTTCTCCAACCTAACAGTAAAAGTGAGGAGATAAACAGACCCTCCGGTGGAAAAGTTCACGACCTCCCAAACCTCTGCAGCCGACAGCATCCTGGTTTGCAAGACTACTAGATAATTCTAATGCCACGAGTAATCAAAGCTGCGGCCGCTCAAGTTGGTGCTGTTCACATCACAGCAAGGAAAGCAGACACAGTACAGCGCCTGATCAACCTACTTCGCGAAGCAGCCGAACAGAAAGTCCAGCTTGTTGTGTTTCCAGAATGCACACTGACCACCTTCTTCCCTCGCCACTTCTTCGCCTCACAAGATGAACTGGACAAATATTTCGAGCACGGCGAAGACATAACGCAGTCAGCGGATGTGAAGCCGCTATTTGACGAAGCCAAGAAGCATGCAGTTGACTTTGTCCTTGGGTACGCCGAACGCACCTCGGACGGTATAGGTTACAACACCTCCGTTTACTTCTCTGCGGGCGAAGGCAAAGTGATCAACAAGTATCGCAAAGTGCATCTGCCAGGAACAGTAGAGCCTTTTGAGGATCCGAAAGCTACAAACCAGCTTGAGAAGCGCTACTTCAAGCCGGGCAACCTTGGGTTCCAAGCGTTCCGTGCCCCTGGACTGGTAGCCGACTCGTTGAAGCAGTCGGGTCATGTAAAGGACGGAGAGGAACTCGTAGGCAAGGGTGATCCAATCGTGGGAATGCTTATATGCAATGACCGAAGGTGGCCTGAAGCGTGGAGGTGTTATACCCTGCAAGGTGCAGAGCTGATTGTGTTTGGTTTCAACACTGGTGGCAACATGGTATGTATCGATCAGCAAATAGCAAAAGCAACGATTACTGACATGTTATGATTCGTAGGCGCACCTATGGGGTTCAAAGCCAATGTCGCCGGAAGAAGCGCAAAAGGAGGCACTCTTCCACTCACGTCTCGTGCAGCAGGGTAATAGCTACATGAATGCTTGCTTTTCCGTATCTTCCGCTCGATGCGGGCTGGATGATGGCAAGTATGATCTCATTGCTGGTAGTGCCATCTGCAACCCTGAAGGCCATATCATAGCTGAGGCGAAGACGACGGGAGACGAACTAGTTATCGCTGAACTAGATCTAGCTGAGTGCCGCCAAGGCAAGGAGAAGACATTCGACTACGACAGACACAGGAGGATTGAGACGTATGGATTGATTAGCTCACAAACGGGGGTCGTTGAACCACCCCTTTTGTAATTACATTAAGTTTGTTGGTGTGAAATGTGGTGAGCATTGCTCGTATTGACATGCATTAGATTTGCGTCTCCACTAAGCTGTTCCTTGAACCAGCTCCAGCGCCAAAATAGCTTGGTTAGGGACTGTCCGTAACCGATGTATCCTGTGCGCCGAGGAGACCGTCCATGATATCCTTGATGGGGTCATCAGAGCGCTTGCTGCTTGAACTGGAGTTGTCGATAGGGCCAAGAAGACTATCCATGATGTCTTTGATCGGGTCATCAGAGCGCTTGGAGCTGGAGCTGGGATCAGAATCGCTAATCGGCCCAAGAAGGCTGTCCATGATGTCTTTGATTTGGTCGTCGGAACGCTTGGAACTAGAATTGGAGTCAGAAACACCGATGGGGCTGAGGAGGCCGTCCATGATGTCCTTGATAGGATCATCAGAGCGCTTGCTGCTGCTCGAATCAGAGTCGCCAATGGGGCCTAAGAGGCCGTCCATTATATCCTTGATAGGGTCGTCGCTGCGGCTAGACAATGTGGATGTGTTCAGGTCAGAGACCTGCTCGGTGACGCTGTCCACTTCATCCGTAACACCGTCAGTCCGCTTAGTTAGAGTGTTGGTATCGACCGCTTTGGTGATGCTATCGACGTTGACAGAGTTGGTAACACTGCTGACATCGATTGGCGCGGCATAGATTGTTGCTGTAATGGCAGCAAGGATGAATTGAGAACGCATTGTTACCACTAAAGTTCAAATTTAAATGAGTGAATGTAGTGAAGAGACAGCTTAACAGGTAATAATGAGATAGAACGGAAAAGGTGAGCGGTATCGTTGGCCGGAGGAGGACAATCTGTTAGTCAAGGTAGGCAAGGGACTTTAAAGAAGAAACGAAACCTCCAGGTCTGCAGCGTGATCTGAGGATCATCCAGGAGGCAGTCACACTCCGACACGCAGTGAGCACCGTCGCATCAAAGCATTGCAATGCCAACGGTGATCTACAATACCAGTGTCGTAATGAGCACACTTTCCCAAAGCCATGCTGCTTAGGTGCTTGGAATAGAAGCCCACGCACGGGAGAGAGATCAACTATCTATGTGTCAAGAAAGGCTTTAGATGTGCTCGTTGCCCTGGAACTGCTGTCTGACGCTGACTCTTCCATGGTAGAGGAGGCGAAAAGAGCACATACTCTCACATAACTTGAGATACAGATGCACAACGGTCATTCAAACTAGTTTCAATACTGCAACCAAGTCATCTGGACTAGGTAAGCGATGCTCTCGAATTGGCAAATGGGTTGGAGGCCATGTTGCCTGTCCGCTCTCGCCCCCATAAAATGAAGCTGACCGTTTGAGCCTCCTGCTGATCATTGTTCGCCTAAAATACACATTTCGGCAGATCGCACTAAAAGTCGACCTCACATAGCAGGCGCTAGAAATTAGGTTTGTTATGTAAGCCAAACACCTCTACCTTCCTGTACACACTCTGCTTGCAACAAGGTAGCAAAGAAAGCAGGCCGCAAAGTCGGAGTCTGATACGCGTCAGCACGTCTCATGCAGCTCCATAGCACATGAGGTTCCTATGGTATCCCTTATATGCTGTATGAACAATGTCGACCACCACCGAAAAAGATGGAGCAAAGGATGTTGTTTAATTGAGAGCATGAGTATCTCGTGTCTTGGGGTTGTGTCATCTTCCCCTTCCCATGTGTACACGTCTCAGTTCCGTCGTGCAGCTTATAGAATTCGAGATACAGAGATCTAGACTCACTCAAGCTTCTTCCCGTGCACGTAGTAAATACTATACAAGGGGCGTGATGTAAGTAGATCTACGTAGCATATGTAGCTATGATCTCTGAAAGTCTCCTAGCACTTGACCTGGCAGCATTGTGGGAACCTTGCCAATACCAGTGACCAGATCGCGCAGAATTACATTTCTAGATCCTAACATTGCATTCTTACTCGTACCCTCATTATATTCTATATGCTGCTTCTGCCTGCACATCGAGACTCTGTACAGACTGAAGAATATTTGGAACCTGAATACCGTATTCCACGTAGTCCCACTGGATGCACTCTACTGCCCTCGAGCGTGCTGTTTGTAGACATCTAACTAAACAAGTGCCTTACCCAATTCTCACTGGTCCTTCTAGAGCTCCTTGTCCATGGTTCATCTTGCCATCATGTCGCTAACATATTCAATCTTCGAGGCCTGACTAGCTTCTGATTTGATGTCACGTGCTCAGATCGATTGCTGCGTCAACCAACGATGCTCATGCGTGATTTTTGACTTTATTTCCGTTCGCACACGACATTCAACATCTTCTACCACTGTATGGTAATAGACTGCTCCTCCTCATCTAGGTCCATCCATACAGATTTCGTCCTCTCCCAGTCACTGTCCGGCCGCTCCAAAGGCAGTACCGTTCTGGTGTTGCACCCCGTATTCTTGTCCTCATCAACTTCTCTCTCGCCTTGCCCATCTGTCGGTGCCTACAAGCCGTACAAACTCGGTGGAAATCCATTGAGAGGATGCAGTATACTTTCCAATGCAATTCAAATGTTAAACCATTTATCTTGAAGGAGCTGCTTTGCTGATGGTCGGTCTCTTGGATCTATCTCTATTACCATACATATAAAGTGCTTATCGTCTTCTGTGATCTCTTGACCTTGAAGCAAATAGAATGATTTACGCGAATTCTCTGCTTCAATATGCGTGAGGATCGCAGCAAGAAGATGATCCTGGTCAGGGCTAACAACATCCTCGAGGCTGAGTAGGAATGGTCCAAAATACCTCACCTGTTGTATGTAGACATGGAAAAGGAATTCTTCATCATGCACATAGGATAGACCAGGTTTGAAGATATGCCAACACTTTCCCCAAAGAGGGCTAATCAGCTTCGCAGTTCATTAGCCTTAACGTTTGAAACTTCGAAAAGTACAGTCTATACGGTAGCTCCAAACGACCAGATGTCTGTTGGTGCAGCCCACCTCAGCTGAAGTAGAGCTTCTGGGTTTCTGAAGATGGCAGCCCCAATAGTATGTCCGTCCCCCTTGGAATTTGTCTCAAGGCCAACATTCCATGCGTCGCCTGGAATTTGCTCGCTTTAGCGCATGTTGAAACAAGCCATTTCAGATGTCTTGCGGCAATCAGCCAATTTTGCAGTAGCGACTCTCTCTCCGTCTTAGACATCAAGCCAGACAACATTCTGATCAGTTTTGACGTTGTCCAGATGCAAGGTTAGCACGGAAGCCTTCATATAGTTCTATAACATACCAATGCTAACCTGTGTAAGCAACGTCCTTCTCGAGCAAAGACTTTAGGACCTCTGATGTATTCTTTGCCAACATCTTAATGTCTGGCTTCTTCAATTTCCCTCGTCAGATGCCTGTAGAGCGTCGCAATCAAGGTGTTCTAGGACGAGGCATGGAGGATCGTGGACATGATCGGTCATTCGGCGGACAAAGATGTCCTTCGGATTGCTGTAATATCCCTTGTTCGCGATGAAGGCGACCTGAAGGCGCAACTTTCGCTATGACATGCCTATGATTGCTAGTCCTGTAGCGAATCAAAGAGGCGTTAATGAGAAGGAGGAAAGTAAGCTAGAAGACATACAGAGCAGTCCATATCCTTTCATGTGCTCGTGTAAGAATTGAACATGAATCCTTGGCACCCTTTGACACCTAACATGACCTCAAAATGGCAGTCATTTAAGGAAATCGAAGAAAGCTCATGTTGTAGAATGACAAGTGACTTTAGAAGATGGATTGACCTGTACCATGGTCGTAGATGCAAGCGATGCACGGACCTCATTTGACATGCCGTCTGCAATGCATACTTTAGTTGCACAGTCGAGTCACCTTGTTTCTCGGAGAAGGACAGTAACCAAAGCGCCTATCGCATCATGTACATCATGATCATGTATCTTCCGGTCATGGGCGGGTTGTTAAATACTGACAGCTTGGCCCAGCTTTCCTGCCTGTGTTTGCCTTGGATTGATCTAGGATATTGTTACTTCCAACGTAGCTTGTACACTACGACATATTAAAAATCTGTCGCAAGCAAGTTTCTTTCTTCGACCTCTAGAGGAGATGCTGATTACGGGTTCCGCCGTAACACCAGGTAAACAACGGCTTGACTAGTAAGAGATGTGAGAACTCATAGACTACCTGAGTATAGCGCCAACATCGTTCTGTAGGACATTCACGAGGTCGTAGAAGCGCTCAGACTACAGAAGTGGCACACTGACTGTCATGTAAATTTGGAAGGGGGAGGAACGTGGTCTTCAGCAACTTGGATACTATAGTAGACTTCCGATCATGACAGAAGTCGTGTGACTTGTTCGCGATAGAGCGTCATATTATGTAGCATCACCATACGGTTTGTCTACAAGAGATGTGCCAGTAGTACAGGTGCCGGGTATATACACTTTGCAACATGGGATTGTGAGCGCAGCAAAATGCTTTCGATCAATCGTCCGACACCGACCACCGTCCTCTACACTGTCTCAACTCGCTCGCCTACGGATACCTGGCCCTCTAGGTTCTCATCATATCTCCTGATCTTCGTCCGCATACTGGCAGGTCTATTTGCCATAAGCTTAGCATGGTCAGAATACGTATTGCAACTCGGGATCAGAGCAATCGGAAGGAGCCTCGCCACCACAGAACCTGGGAGGTTTATACCAACTCCAATTCTGCTCCATTTCCAAGCCCAGCATGCTTTGCTTCGCCTTGCAATTATAGTAGCGATCTTCTACTTCTCGACACAAAAATTCTATCAGGAGGAGTCTCTACTGGTACTTCGAGGACTGGGCGTGCAGACGACGACACAGTCATCCAACTACCTGTCGAGGGGTAGCAGCGCGATGAGATTCATACCAACCAGCAGCATCCAAGACATCTTCATCCACGAGGCTTTCAAGGGATTTGAGGTTCGATTTTATCTAGCTATCGTCGTTGAGGGCGAGGCAGAATTGCGGGTTGTCTTCCCGGTGCGTTCGCTTGTTCGGTACCATTGAGAAATTAATATGTCGCTAACTCAAACCCACATCTAGAATATCCTTCCCCGACGTGAAATGCTTGAGACTGTTTGGCGAGGTACTAGAGCGTGTCTCTACGAACCCACCAAGTCTCCTCAGGGTTGAAGGTTACAATGATGGCCATTGAACCATGATCCATGAGAGCGTTCATTCCATCATACGTCTAGATTTGCATCCCCATCAACACCTTGCTCTGAGAAACTCCCATTCCGTCGGCCTCGTCTGCCGACCGGTATGCCTCGCTGCGCTGCATATCGAGAATTGATGACATCGACAGTCTCCATGCGACCCCTTTGCAGCACAGGCACATAGGTCCCAACTGGCCTGGGAGCTACTGAGCCTTCAAATACTCTGGCGCTTTCCAACCCATATCCGCTCACGACGGAAGCCCTTCCGTCAGATGTGCTTGTAACGTCGAGCGTGGGGCTGAGGTCTGCAACAATATCCATGAGACTACCCGCCAACAACTCATCAATCTTGCGCTCCCTCCAAACCGCCCAGAGGTCTTCTATAACGCCGTTTCGGCCGAATCTACCATCCTCTATTCCATTCACTGCTCGTTTAGTGCTGTCGCGACCACCACAGTCGTCGCCAACGTTGATCCATTTTAACGCATCTACATATCCTGCGCTTTTCAGGTCAGCTGGCGCATGATCGTCGTCGCCAACAAGGTCTGGCGATGGGAACACACAATCCCACAATACAAGTGGCGCATCGTCTGCCATTTCGTAGAATGGCTTCGAAGGTGTCTTGACTATATCAAGCATCTCATCTACAAGGCTGGGTTTTTCGAAGCCTTGACCAACAAGAAACAGTACAGCAACTAGGTGACGGACCTGGTGCCATAAGAAGGCGGACCCTCGGACCTCAAACCAGTAGATCTTTGGTGTCGTGACAGACTCACTGGTGGCAAAGCCTAACGAGGTAGCTGCAGATAGGCCTGGGTGTGCCAATTTACCCACGAAACTACCAGGCGCATTGGAAATCTCAACTTCATGTACGCCAGCATGAAAGATACGACGCTCAAAATTGGTGATTTGTTTCGATGCATCAATCTTACAGAAATTCCTGAAGTCGTGCAGTCCCTCGTACTTTGTAGCAGCTTCCTGCATCGCTCCAATGTTCAGCCAGCCATCGCCTTCTCCAGCCGGTTGGCCAGGGACAGGGGGAAAAGCAGGGTTCGTAAAGAAGTATCGATATCTTCGTTCCTTACAATTGAATCTCGCACTGAAGCCTTCCGGCGGGTGCGGGCACCACGCCAGTACCCGGATGTCTGGTGGTAGGACTCGGTTCAAGGTTTGGATGTAGGGTATCTCATCGCGTACATCATCCCAGTCAGGCTTCTGCGACTGTTGCGATTTCTTCCCTCCGTGTTGAGTCCCTTGAACTCTCACGTCTACTGGCTCATTGATGCCCTCTGACCCCACATCTTTTGTACCCTTAGGCCTGTTGCTCCTAACTTTCAATCCAACGACCTGTCCAAAGGCACTGACACCCTTGTCTGTTCTTCCGCACTTGCTATAGTCTACACCGTCCCACGTGACTTCTTGTTTTCCATCTGCTGTCGTGCCAGACACGCTCGCGTCCTTAAAGTCAGGAAAGATCAGTTTCGTTTTCGTCAATGCCCTCCATAGTACCTCCTCTATCGTAGGCAATGGCGTTTTGTTGTTGGTATGGTGCTCAAAGCCATTGTAGTTTGCGCCAAGGTAGGCAAATTTGAGCGCGATGTGACGTGTGGAGTATCTCGAAGGATCGAAGGTTTTGGGCTTCTTTCTAGGTTTCTGCTTGACAATCGCTGCTATAGTTGGCGCGGTGGATCCAATGGCAGTAGCACTGTGTTCATCGTTGAGTGTTTGTAGATGTGACTCGAGATCTGTCACGCGCTTGATCAGAGACTCGTGGTCCCAGGTTGCGTAGTCGATGGTCATTGGCGTGGAAGTCGTCGTTAGGATATCTGGAGATACTTGCGGCCGGCATCTGAGGGGAGATGGATGGAAGCACTTGACAGGAGCACTTGTAGACGATCGGGTACGTAGTCGCTTTATTAGAATACTGGGACGTGAGGCTATGAACCTCATGACTCCATCGTGACTCTGATTGTCTATAATTTAGAGCATGGCCTTTTAGGCTGTATCAAGCCATATGCGGAATTACGTCCGAATTAGGTGCAGAATTATGCGGATATACAGCCAAAGCAGGCTGTTTCAGTGCAGGCAGCGTGGACAAATTCCACTGAGTACATCGTCCAACAAACAAGATCCATTCTATCCTAATGTCTTACAATGAAGGTAGATTTTAGTATTCATAGCTTCTCTTTTCCCCTTCTACTCGCCCACTACGTTTTGACGATCCCAATCAGCCAAAATTCCCGTGGGAGCTCTTGATCGCTCATCGGTCTGTCCAAGATCCGCCTTAAGACTTGCCTGCGATCCTCAAGACATGCGTGCTGCGACCACACTGAGTATTTTCATTGCTGCTTATCCTTAGCGGCATCATATTTGGGCGACTCCTCTTTTTTCTCATTCACCTTCGCGGCGGGCTTTTCCCGACTCTTTGCTCTCTTCTCGCCGTAATACCTCAAGCTCCTTCCAACACCAGCAGTAAACACCGACTTGACAGTTTGGCTAGTGCTTGGCCAGCTGACAGTTCCTTTGACAGCCTTGCCCATCATTTCTGGAAGATCGCCTTGCTGAGCTATTCTCCTTTCAAAATCGCCACCCTCTCTTCTGCGGAATGCACCACCAATCGCGTGATCACTTGCATCGTCTTCGTCCTGCGCTCGCTCCATAATGTTATCGAATGCTGACCCAGGAATGCCAAATTTCTTCTTGTACTGGTAATACAGCTTCTTCCGGAACTGCCTTGGTAGCCTTCTGACCATATTCCCTCTTCTCACTGGATCCAAGTCTTGCTGCAGATTGAGACCATTCTCACCACCAAGCACGTCATGCAGGTCTGGCGACGCACCTGTGTGCCTTATCGCATCTTCTTTCTCCCAAGCCAGCTCATGAGGAGTACGATGGTCATTGAAATTGACGTTAGGAAGATTCTCAATCAGGGGAACGTATAGTTGACGGAAGGACGGCAGCTGAGCTCCAACAATGTTACTGATCTTCTGAGGGTTTTCACCCCCAATGTAACTATTCATCCGCAAGTCACCCAAGTACGAGAGTCCCGCAATCTGTTCATATAACTGCCGCTCTGTGAAAGTTTCTGGGAGCATGAGTAAGGCGGTTCTGAGAGCGGAGATGAGATTGACCTGATTTGCCAATCGCACCCGTGGATCGTCCCGCAATATCTTGACAGGCTTTTGTAGTCGTCCAGCCAGATAGAGTGTTGACCAATCAGTGAGGTCAGTGCACAGCGTATCTAGATTGACCACGCCGTACTTGATCATGACTCCATTCACGGTGATGTACGGGTTGAAGTACACACCGGCGCCAAATTTGTCTTGGATACCGCTTATTGCCGCGCTCTTGTAAGGAAGGTATTTGAGGCCTGAGTAATGGTCTGAGTGTTGTCCAAGGTTCAGGGAATGCCAGTGCTGCGAATGCGACACACCGAATATGAAATCGATGATCTTCGCGCCGCCTTTCTGCCATTCCTCGACAGCTTTGGGAGGGTTTGGATGTGGGCTGTAGTCCGTGTCCAAGCCGCCCTTGTCACTTGGTTTTTGGCTAAAAACTCCACTACCGTAGGCGAATGCGTACCGTATAGGTGCCTTGAATTGCCATAGGATCTGACGCAGAGCCTCTTTGAAATCTTCATTTATCCTGATGTGCTGGTTGTAGCCGAAAAAGCGATGGGGCAATTGAGAAAAGGTGCGAATACTGAAGTCTGGATCGTCTTCCCACCCAGGGGGTAGCGTCTGACTGGAATCGCTCAAATTTGTGGATGAAGCAGTCGATGAGGGTTTCGACGTAGTATGTTCGGTGGATGATGATGCTGCTGATGTCGATGATGATGAAGGTGATGCAGCAGACGTGGTTTGCGAAGATGATGGCTGCTGCTGGTTTTGCTCGTACCGTGGAGGACTAATATGTAGCTTTCTCCTTGCTGGGCGGAGGGAGGAGGGTCGATACTGCCATGCTGCCTGGCCAGCAATGAAAGAATGTGCGCCTACCAGCGACAGGGCCGCTGGTGTGCTCTATTCCCTTTGGCATCAGTACACCAAGCTCCCACGGATTGCCGCGGGTTTTTGGAGGTGACTTACTGTAAGCTTCCGGAGTAGCATTGGGTCTTATGTTGCGCAATGACGATGAAAGGAGAGGCGTGCGCCGCAGCTACCAAACAAAAATCGCCATCTTCTAAATTGGCAATAGAGAATTGTACATTGTGCCTTGTTGACTTAATGGTAACTAGTACTGCAGTGTTAAGGAACACGTGCAATTGCCATCGGCGAGTTCGACCACGATTTTAAGTTGATGTTTAAGTTGCTGCAAGGTAATGCAATGCTGACATAAGAAATTGCTGCCTGGCACGTGCACCGTTCCTCAGACGCGATTGCGACTGTTGACGCACCGCGTAAACAATACTAGGCTGATGCAAGCAACACGGATGCGCTTCACGCCGTTGCATTACCATACGTCGCCAACATGGGACCGACAGTAGAAATGCAGACTTATGCTGCGCGTCTTGAGACGTTTGAGCAGACCCACCAGATAGCGAAGAGACGCACGAGCAACACCAGAAAAGCCAAACAATCGGTGGAATGGCCTCACAACACCCCAACTGGGGTCGAAGTAAGTGCATGTTATGACTCTAGAGCCAGATTTGCTTGGTACTGATACAGAGATACATAGCTCGCTCGTGCTGGCTTCTACTATCGACCTGCCCAAGACTCGACCGACAATGTTCAGTGCTTTGTCTGTTCGGTCAAGCTAGATGGCTGGGAGCCTACCGATTCTCCCCTACTGGAACATATTGCACACTCGTCAAACTGCCCATGGGCAGCCGCGCTCTCCGTTGCACGTGATCTCGACTCATTCCCATCACAAGAGCCTGAGACACGCGATCCGCTCTGCGATGAACTCACAGCTGCGCGGCAGGCAACATTTGATGTGGGGAATGGATGGCCATACGACGGCAAGAAAGGCTGGAAGTGCAAGTCGGACAAGTTGGTAGTAGCAGGCTGGGTCTTCGATCCCAGCCCTGACGCTGACGATGGGGTGACGTGCTTCTATTGTGGTCTCAGTCTTGACGGCTGGGAACCAAAAGATGACCCTTTTCAGGAGCACCAGCGGAGAAGCGCTGACTGTCCCTTCTTCGAGCTTGTTGAGCAGTATGATAGCTTTCGAGGAGCTGCGAAGGGTAGCAAAACCAAGGCAAAGGGAACGAAAGGTCGCGCAAGAGCAAGCATTGCAAGTCGACAGAGCGAGATCAGCCAGACAAGCGTCCGCTTCTCGGACACGTTGAGCCTGAGTGGTACAGAGGCCGAAGTTGCAGCTGCCGATGACAGTATCATGACCGCAGGGACCACTTCGTCGAAGATGAGTGGAAGATCAAAGAAAGGCACCAAGCCGAAAGCTGCATTAAAGCGCGCAAAGGCAAAGAAAACAGCTAGAGCGGATGATGAAAACGCTATGACAATCGAATACCCAGACATAGAGTCTGGGGCGTCAACACAGGGAGTCCAGCTGGTAGAAGCAGACCCCGAGCCTGTGGTGGAAGAGCAAACAAGTGCACCAAAAACAAAGAACAAGAAAAAGGGAACTCGGGATTCGAAACAAGTTGAGAACTCGGTTCTTGATGCTTCCACAACTTCGGAAATGCCTAGCAAGAAGGGCACCCGAGGTCGCAAGCCAAAGCCACATGTAGAGCCGGAGCCAGCGCCTGCGGATCAGGCCATCGATGTGTCTCTCCAACTGCAGCAGGAGCTAGAACGTTCGACGTTTTCAGACGCGTCGATTGTTGACGCTGAAGCAGCATCTACGCCCCAACCTCAGCAGGATAGCGCTGCCAGGCGAGGCATCAAACGTACCAGCGATGGAGTGATGAAGAAGTCTATTGAAACGAGTATCGTGAGCATGGACTTTCCTTTGCCACCTAGATCTGCGACAAAGGCGGCACCTGAACGGTCTCGGGACGGCGACGAAGTTGCCGAGAACACACAAGAGCGTGGCATGGCTCTGAGCTTTCAGCTTGAAGAGTCAAGTCGGGGAGGATCAACTACGCAGCTCAGTGACTTGGAAGTAAAATCGTCTAAGCCAACACGGGGGAGGCAGAAGAAAAAGTCGACAGACTCGACGCAACGTGAAGATGAACTCTCAGCAGTCTCAGCCGATGGGAACGCGAGGCAGGAAGCTGCCAGCCAGAAAGCGGCATTGAAGAAAAGTCGTGGTAGACCCAAAAAAGTCTCTACTGATGATGGCCAGCGAGAGCCGCCGACATCACAGGAAGTCCTTGTTGACAGTGATGCTAAACTTGAAGCAGAGACGGGAAGGAGCAACGCGAAACCAAAGGAGAACACTAAAGCAAGCAAAGGAAGTATAGCGTCGAACACAAGCTTCACAGAGGCAGATCCAACCAGCGAAACATTGCCGGCATCCAGTAATAGTGCCGGCGAGGGCCTGGACCAAGACGAACGCGAGATAGAAGCCGAGCTCGCGCGCATTGCAGCCGAGCAAGAGGGTCACAGCAAACACGAAGGGGAACAACTGCAAGCCTTCAAAGTGTTGGAGGCTGAAGCCGAAGCCGATGCCGAGAACGATAACGAGAACGAGAATAGAGTGCACGTAGGTGCAGAAGCTTCATCCAATGAGGCGCCAGAAGATGAATTCGAGCCAACGCCCTCAGGAAGGGAATCTAAGCGCTCGAGGAGAGATAGCGGTAGCTCTTGGCAGGAAGCAGAGGCATCAACACCACGCATAGCGCAGCCGCCTTTCCACGCCATCGTGGACAAGGTTGCAAATGCAACGCCGTCGCCGGCGGGCAGTGACAAGGAGAATCTCCCATCTTCGATCGCTGCGCCCCAGACAGCTGTCAAGGCACATTTACTACTCAGTCCCACCAAGACAATCCGCATACCTCTTGCCCCAGGGACGCCAAATCGCTCACCGTCGCGGATCCCGATGTTGTCCCCGTCGAAACTACAATTCTCCGCGCTCAGCTCGACACAGCCGTGGGAAGCAGTTGATCTCGATGCTATACTCTCGACCTCATCGTTGTCAGATCAAGCCTCCCCAGGGAAGGTCGGGAATGCTCTGGCACAGGCTGCAGGCATGCTAACAAGCCCTGAGAAGAAGATGAGTGTGGAGGAGTGGATCCGATGGCGCGCTGGGAAGGGCGAGGAAGACCTGCGAAGGCGGTGTGAGTCGCTTGTCGGTGTGTTTGAGAGAGAGGGAAACCGGGCCTTGGGGTGTTTGGAGGGAATTGTCGTCCAGAGCTGAGTGTATCCATCTGTCTGACGCGCCTTACGAAATTGAATCTATGAATGCACCTCTACCTTCCCGTCAATACATTGTCTGTAGCCATCTCCCGCATCACGAGTGCAGACGGTGCCCAGACGAAGCGCACATGAGTAGCCCTTTGGAGAGAGAGCCAACTGCAGCTCTTTTGCAGCGGTTGTGCATACACAAGTCCCGTAGATGTATGGCGCCTCGGTCGGGCTTGTGATATGAACGCCGAAGAGCAAGAGCCAGTGCGACGATGGGTGCAGGTGCCAGGAGCGCTAGAGTCCGCAGCGAGAAAGAGGGTCTCCAAGCGTCAGCATGCCTCGTCCGCTTTGGGACCGCTATGCGCCATCTGGGTGGTGTCTCAGACCAGATGTGGTCGCGACATGGACGCCAAACCCCATCTTGTGGCTTGGCCGATGCCGGATCTGGCTGCTTCGAGGGAGGGAGCGCACCGTCAATCCCAGGTAGTGGAAACCACTATAGGAAAACAATCGTGAGGGTGGGGGAGGGGAGGAGAGGAGTGTCCGGGAAGTCTGGCCATGCCATATGCGCATTGTGCTATAGTCCTGGGTGTTTAACCGTTCGAGCTGCCCGTGTGACTGTCGTCGTGGGCGCTACTCCACTGCTGGCGATGCGTACCTCGGCAGGATGGACGTGTTGCCTGGATAGCGATCTGCCTAGAGATGGCAAGACCAGGGAGAGAGACAGTGGACTCTGCGCTGGATTGACCGGCAGCATTCCAAGTGCACACGAGAGAGTATGGGTCCGCGGTCTGTCTGGGTGGCGCACGAGGGAGCTTCCCTGCAAGCCATCCAACGGACGAAGCGTTGGCTATGCCAATGAAAACAGCCTCGGTCCATGGGTCGGGTGCAACCGGGCGCCTGCGTACAGGGGTGGGTGAGTGGTCCCCAGAGAAGCGCGACGTATGCGTGTTGGGCATCTGCTGGGCAGCAGACATGTCCGCAGCAGTACAGTATCGAAGGACACACTCGACACAGCTGCCGCCGCAGTGATACAACAACCACAAGAACGGAAGAGAGATCAGGCTGCAAGGCAGCATACATGCATGCATACCCTATAGTGCGATCCAGTGCAGCACAGTCCAGCACAGTCCAGCACGCTACAGTACAGTGCAGACCCCAGTATGGCGGCGGGACAGTCATCCAGCCAAGCCTAAACTTAGTCATGACCACTCGAGTGCTGGTCTGGCGGGAACATCCCCCCTACTGAGGCAACTAACTCCATTGAGGATGAGGCGCGTCCTGCTGTGGCCTGTCGGCCTGGTGGCCTGGGGCAAGAGATTCGAACTCGATGGTGCTGCCAACCACACCGTCGCAGCCAAGTACCAGACCAGACCAGACCAGACCGGCCTACCTGGGTGGCCAGCACAGCTCCATCAAAGCAGGGGACTCTGGATCTGTATTCTTGTCCCTATCCGTATGGTCCTACCTATCCGCCTCTCCCTCCCAGGTCAGTTGGCAGCAGCACCAGCACCAGCACCAGCACCAGCACCAGCACCACCAACACAACAGCATTGCAGGCGTGCCATCTCTCTATCTCGCCTGGCAGAGCTCTCCTTGGCGCGCAACCAAGTGGGATCGGCGGGTCTAGAACGCGCGGGGGGCCGGCCCATGCATGTCCCTGTCCCTGTCCCTGTCCCTGTCTGTGTCCCATGTCCCTAATGCCCAGCGCGAAAAGGTTTGCCTGCACTTCCACTGTTATTTCGACTGGCAATTCACTCTCTGCTACGGGACTTCCTACAGCACCTGTAATATCAAAACGCCTTACTGATCCTGAACCCTGTCCGTCCGTTCAATCCTGCACCGCTCGCGTTTTCTTTTCGCCCGAAATATCTCTGCTACCTTACCCTACCCTACCCTACCCTACCCTGCCTTGCTTTGCCTTGTCTCGTCTCGTCTGGTCTTGTCTTGTCCTTACTATCCTCCCCCCACTCCCCTTCCCTCTTCCTCTTAGCCTTGGAGCCGCCGGTTTGCTTGCGCCCCCAGAGGCATAACCGCCTGTCAGCCATTGTTCCTGACTCGGTCCCAATCGCACACTGTCTTTGATAACCTAGTCATCCCTGGTGGTTCTTGCTCGGCTCTGAGCTCTTGTTGTCTGTCCTTGTCACAAACAATCTCTTCCGTGCTTCTTCCCATCTCTCCGCGCGTCAGTCTGTCAGCATCCCGTTGTTTGCCGTACGACTATACACGCCTGCAGGGTCTTCCCCCCGGTCGCACACTCACCACCATCCTGGCCGCATGCTGGTTGTTGTCCTCTCTTCCTTGCATCAGAACGTGTTTCCAGAGAGGAGGCAAGCGGCGCGGCGCGGTCTGTCCGTGAGTTTGGTGAATGGGGCTTGCCCGCTATCAGGCGGCCACTTTGCCTCATGGCAAGAGCAATCTGGCATCGCGTGTCCTGGACGCCTTCCCATCACCGTCCAGCGATATATCCATAACCTCGCCGTTGCAATCCCCATCGACCATCACTGCTGCTCGTCTTGAGCCTTCATGGCAGCCTCGGCATTCTTCCATCCCAGCCACAGCACTTGAAACCGAAGGTGTCGTGGGCTCTCAGCCGTTGCCAGCAGCAGCAGCAGCAGCAGCGGCAGCAGCAGCGGCAGCATTGTCAGACATGTGTCCGGACCCCTCCGATCAGTCTCGGCGTCTGCTCCATCACGAGCCCCATTACACTACACGGCCCTCCCCCAGGCCTCCTACTGCTGCTCGTGCTCCGTTGAGGGATGGGCATGACCTCCGATTGCCTTCTTTCGAAGCGCTCGGAATCGCTGCTCCTCATCCTGGCAGCGGACAGTGTGCGTCCTCCCACCTACGTGATCCTAGCTACATGCGGGTTGATACGGCAGAGCTGATATTTCTTCGTGCAACTGCAGCGTTTCTCGATTCTTCCCAACCGACAGTCGCTGGCTCACCCGTCGATGAGACCATCCAACTCTCCCGCCCTCCGCTCACTCCTGTCTTCGACCCATCACATCCACTGGGAGATTTTGGTGCGCTTACCCCGCCAGCCGACAGTGGCGATCCGCGATGGAAACCAGTGTCAACCTATGCTGCACCTTCACAGTCTGACATAGCGGCCGGCGGGCAGTCTGAGAGACAGTCATCTCCTGGGATGGAAAGGCAGAGGGTTACCGAGGCAGTGCAAGGCTCTCCACCAGAGCAGGCTTTGTCAATCGAGACGCCTACCGTGCTGGGTAGTGGGATCGATGGCGCCATCGAGGTCTTACGCCGCAACATTCGATCTCTACCAGCTGCGCCTGGCTCGTTGAGGGTGTTGTCGCATGCGTTGCCCTGTCCCTCGCCTAGCGGTTATTCCTCGCCCAATATCATCAGCGCGATCCACGATTCGACTCCGATCAATCCGACCGTCTGGATAAATGGTGAGCTCGATGATGCCCCCATGTGATACTCCAAGCCGGCCGCTAACCGAGGCCACAGTTTTCCATGCGGTCCCAGGACGATTCAATCTGGCTGATCTCCCAAGTTCACCGCCGACCACGCCAGGACCTGCAATAGGAGGCGATGACTATTTCACACAGAAGGTCTTCGACAGCGCAGTCCCCGTGTCCGATTATCTCGAAAGCGTGCACGCACTTCCGCGGTCGCCTCGCCCCATCGTTCCACCTTCATCCGTGAACGTCTCGATCATTGAGCGATATATACCGCCTACAAGCGCGAACGAATTCGCCACCATGTTCGACACCAGCAGGTCTTCCATCCTGGTCGATCGCCTCGTCGAGCTATCTCCTCAGAACGGTAGCCTGATATTCATATACCCAACCAAGGCTGGCGCCAAGACTTTCATGGAAGAACACCTGAGCCCGATCCTCGACCCGCAGTTGCGAAACATGGTCATCGTGCACGATCTCTCGGCCGATTTGAGCCAGAGGCTGGGCACGATGCCAGCGGCCAACGTCTTGTTTGATCACGCGACCCTTGAACGTAAAATCGAGCGACTTTGCGCGAGACTTTCTCGAAGTGGCTCGGAAATGGAGCGGTATCACGAGCAGCGATCGAAGTATGTCTTGTCCTACTCGTCAACGGAGGAGGTGCCGCTAGACAAGAACGTGTGGGCACAGTACTGGTGGGCGAAACAGGAGAAGACGCGCGTGCGCGAGACCATCCAGCGATACGTCCACGAGGCACAAGCGCGCGTCAACAACGATCAGGCCGAGAGGATGGGCGGTTCAATCGCACTCATGCAGCAACTACTTAACGGTGTTGTGAAGCGCACGTATCAGCAAGGCATGGAGCCCAAACACGGAGTGGAAGTCAGTGTTTTTGTGATTACAAGGACTATGTGAAGTGGGGATTAGAGCGGAAGAGCAGCAAAACCCTCTGACGACACAACGACGGTAATGAAACGATGGTCAAGGCCCTAGACATATGTAATGACATGATCATAGAAACAGCCCAGAGGCACACAACCCTGGCGGCTCATAATGGACAAATCGAAGTGTAGTATCTGAACCAGTGAGCCAGCAGTAGGATGGTGCTATGAGACACGTGCTACTGGACATGCCTCAGGATAACGACCACCAAAAAGTCCCGGAACATCCTCAGGCAGTAGTAGATTCAAAGGCTGAAACCTCAAAAGCTGGAAATGATAAGAGTCTTACAAACGATCCACCATCGTTGATGGAAAGCTGTCGGCGGTTGGCACAAGCTCACATCGTACACCCCTCCTACCATTTGAAGCATAGCACAATATTTCCAAAGACTGCTGCTAGATCCATGCAGAAAGATGCTGGCAAACAATGTCAACGAAGATATCGCCACTAGCACGCAATACTTCGCATCGAGGCAGATTCATCTATGCTCAGCTAAGCAAACTCAGGCGTCGGCGACGCTCATTGGCCCCGGCTTGCCCTTCATCCCTCTTTCCCTCCTTCCCCCACTAGCGCCGCCCGGCAATAAGCATGACGTTTACGTAGCACTGTCACTGGTTGACGTGCCTACAGCATGGTGTATTTCGAAGCAACATGGGTAGCCGGGTTACAAATACACGCCCTTCTGATGTTGCCTAGGTAGATTGGATTGTGTGTTGTAAACACCACTAATCCACGTCCTGCGTATATATATATAACGTTGAGTTTGGCTTGCAGGTAGGAAGTTGCTTCTTTCTTGTATACGAACATATTCAAACGCTACGTACTCAGGTCACCATTGTCACTAGTTTAAGTGCCCCACATATCTGCTTGAAGAGAGTGGCAACTTCGCCAAAGATATAACACTACTAGACAAGGACGATATTGACGCCATTGAATCAGTTGCCACCACAATGACTTCCACTTCCACCACTCAGACTCAAGCCGAGCCCCAGAACTCGACAATCTCACTCAAGGGCATTGAGATCCCAAGAGGGCCAATCGAGACCACCCTGTCGTTCTTCAAGGACTCGGACTCCAAGGACGGCCAGCCATGGTACAACTACGTCGAGCCACAGCCTGAAGGCACGCCACAGAACAACTACGCGATCGAAGACCAGCGCGTGACGATCAACGACCTGCGCGGCCACGAGGCCGAGCTCGACCTGGACACCTGGGGCTTCCGCACGGTGCAGGGGGTCGAGAGCGCCGAGCGCGACTTCGACGACGACGCCCGCATCGAGCGCGCCTACTACCCAGAGGTCGAGCGCCTGCTGCTCGACAGCCTGCCTGGCACGCCGCGCCGCGTCTTCATCTTCGACCACACCGTACGCCGCAGCGGGCCTGGCGCCAAGCGCTCGCCTGTGAACAGGGCGCACATCGACCAGACCGCTAAGGCGGCCGCCACGCGCGTGCGCCTGCACATGGGCGACGAGGCCGAGGAGCTGCTGCAGGGCAGGTACAGGCTGGTCAACGTCTGGCGGCCGATCAATGGCCCTGTCGTTGCGTCGCCGCTAGCGTATGCAGACTCGAGGTCGGTGCCGGACGAGGACATCGTGCCTGTCGAGCACAGGTACCCGCACAGAACTGGCGAGACGGCAGGCGTCAAGTATACTGACAAGGGGAAGTGGTACTACTTGTCGGGTATGACGGTAAGTTAGCGAACCCAAGCATTTCGTTCTTTTCTTTCCCAACCATGATCGCGTCACTAACAGTCTCGATTTTGCAGAATGATGAGAGAATTCTACTTCAATGCTACGACAGCCAGAAGGGCGCGAGGACGCCGCACACAGCCTTTACCGACTCAAGAACTGAAAAGGACTGGCCTGGTCGTGAGAGTATCGAGGTCCGTGCTTTGGTCTTCGGCTGAGATGGTGCGCGAGGCCATGAATCGATGATGACAATGACTTGGGGTGAGCTGCGTTCACCGTACTGTAATGTAGATGTTGTCTCTTTATGCAAAAGACCGAAGGTCCTTGTGGTATCACTGAAACATCCTGCTTTGCGCCTTGTTATGTTTCACATCCATCCAACTAGACCAACCCGTTCCCCTTACAAGAGCTTTGTTCATCGTGAATCATAGTGACACGCTCGTGGATTATCACACACTCCATCATTCTTCCTCCGGCTCCTCCGTTTCTGTCAAACGTCTGAGTCGGCCACTCGGGCTTGGCTTCTGTGCCATCAGCCACTGGTCAAGTCTTGATAGTGTCCTGCTTTCTGTTCAGTGACCCTGCCGATAACCTACAGATACATCGGCATGCACTTACTGTGGATCTGCCATTGCGGCTTGTTCGATAGGACTGGGCTGTTCGCTATCGTTTTGTTCAAAATTTGATCTCACAACAAGCCGTTGCTGTTGCTGCTGCTGCTGCTGCTGCTGCTGCTGCTGTTGTTGTTGTTGTTGTTGTTGTGGTGGTGGTGGTGGTTGTGGCGGTGGCTGCCGGTACTGGGAATAGTCGTGGCGCTGTCTCTGCTGGTGCTGGAAATTTTGCTGCTGAGGCGACTGGTACTGAAGCGGTTGTAGGAGCTGGGGAGGTGACTAGAGCGAGCGGAAAGAACGCCGTTAATACATGTCTATGAGGGATGCAATACTATCTCGGGTCCGTACCTGCACCATTGGTGAAGCATGTGCAATTTGCTCTTCACCGCTGTATCGCGATGATATTGTCTCTTCCGCGTCCTCCTCAAATTCGGTCTCGGTCGGCTGAACCATGCTCTTGACTCTGTCGTCTTCAAAGGAAAGCCGAATGTCAGAATTTCTCTCACCAGGGCGTGGCGGCGAGACAGGGGCAGGAGACAGAGCACGTTCGCCTACAGGGGTGGTATATGATGTAGGTGGTGTTGAAGGGCGGCCACTCATGGTCGACGCCGAAGCTGCCTTTACTGATTGACGTATCTGTTCTGCAGATGTAGATGTAGAGAAGGAGAATGTCTCTGACTGCCTGCCACCTGGCGGAGGCGAGCTCTTGCCGGCGAATTTGGCGATCTCTTCTGGGCTATACATTTCTGGGTGTTGTGTCATATGATTGTTACCGATGTAAGTCCAGAAACGATTCGTCCGTCCCCTCGTTCCAGCAACTCCCGTACCAAGCTGCTGGTGCTCAATGATGTCGGCGAGTGACACTTTCTGACTTGGACCCGGTGAAAGCTGGGATATCCTTGATTGCGCTTCATGCCATGGCTCCTCCATGGAAGAGCTTTTCTTAATAACCGGCTCAGATCCATTCAGGGATAAAGAAGTCGAACTCTCCGAAGACGTAGTCTTGTGTTTGAGATGTGGGCGTATGCTGATGTCGGAACTCGTCTTACCTGGTCGTGGACGGCTTCGAACATTTGGTTTACCGCTACTGTCTCCAAGTACAACGCGAGGGAAAGCGCTGATTGGATATCCATCCGGCTCAAGGCCGTCATGAGCTGATAGGAACAATGTAATTGATGTCGGTCTTGAGTCGTCTCGAAGTGGTATGTGTATGTTTGGCAAGCCAAAGACCCCACTGTCGATCATGCCCCTTATCACGTCGATAGTAATTGTGACCCTGAAAGAGAACTCTCCATTCTCTGCATCAGGCTTGACTAGGAAGTAGGGTTCAAATGTGTCGAGATGTCGATCTTGCAGTACCTTACCAAGTGACCGCATTTCATCGCTTGTGTCCTCAAAACGGCACGCAATGACACCACTGCATAACTGTTCGCTTCGTTCGCCTGTAGCCTTTGACTTAAGGTCGAAGAAGAAGGACGACGCAACAAGACGATGCGCAACGTTTCGTAAGGCTGCTACCCTATGCGGAGTCATCAAACGCTTCCGAACGTTGACCTGCAATGTTTGGATGTCGCTCTTCGCGTCTTGAGCCGGCGGTTCCTTGTCAAGGTCTGGATTAAATCGAATGTACCGTCTTCCACCCTCGTCTAGCTTGTTTTTCAGCGTGACATTCCGGAAATCGGTCCAAGCAATTTCTGCATCGAGCACATCATCGAAACGTTTGCTTCTCCACCTGCTACCCTTGCGCGCTTCCAAGAGTGTTTGCCCTGGCCTTGGCATTGGTGTATCATCAGAGCCTTCCTTAGGTCTCTCTGAAAGTTTAGATAGTATGTTGATACGATTCTGCCCGGTCCCAAGAGACAGGAACAGGTCAGGTTCTCCAGCAGTAGGCCACAATAAACGCATCTCATGCTCCGCAATGGCGCAAGGATTGGTGCTTCGTAACCCACCATCTAGATAGATCTGATTATGGAACATGAGGGGCTTGAAGTAGCTTGGTGTAGAGCACGATGCTGCCACTGCCTGCCAGACCTTTAATTCCATCTCCGGTTCGTGAGGTCTTTCAAACTTGTAGACTGGGGTTGGATCATCTGGTCGCCGATAGCTAGCAAGGACCATTGACTCCCTACCAGTCACGGAGGTAGAGGTCAAAGCAACCCTTGTGCCCTCACGCAGGCGTCCACCTATCCCAAACAGGTTTTCTTCGTCACTGAATGCCGTCTTAAGCGCATCATGGAACGGAGCCGTCTTGTATCTTGGCCCGCTCCCAATAGCAGCGATCATCGTTCCAATAAAGGAAAGCCCTTTCAACCTTGGCGTGAATGCATGCTCCATCATAGCAGAGAACATTTCCAGCGTCTGGCCAACTTGACGATCCTTCATAGATAGAGCTATCGCAGCAAGGCCGCCAGTGCCGGTTCCTACAATGAGGTCAAAGAAACACTGAATGGGTACGTGGCCGCCTAAAACTTGCTCGAGCCCATAAAGCACTTCCAGTTGAACAATGCCACGTATGCCACCGCCATCTAAAGACAAGACTCTCAAGCCAGCGCCAATCGGCTTGTATTTGATGAGTGCAGGCCTTGTCCATTGCGTTTCTGCTGGATGCAAGGGGCAGCAAGGTACGGCGACCGAGGCTTTGCCCGTTTTCCCGTAAGCCTTGACACATGCATTACAGAATACATGACCGCAGGGCAGGGGGTGCTCCGGAACGTCCATCAGACAGCAGAAGCAAGTGGCATGACTCCGTATCTGTGAAGCTGGCCCGATCTGTTCAAAGAAAGAATTGATGTATTCTGCGTGGAGGTCGAGTGCAATTCTCTCTTCCGGAATGGCTGGCTGCTCAGCATTCTGAGGCAACTGCTCGAGCTCGTACTGAAAGTCTCTCTGGATTCTGTTGATTGCTGTAGTCAGTTGTCCTTTCCATCGGTGCACAAAACTCGAATCGAAGACCGCCTGATAGTCACCCGCTGCGATGATACCTTTCTCATCCTGATGGCCCTTAGGCTGATGGCGGGCCTTGACCAGCATACACTTTCTTCCATCTGGCCCAACATATGCGCAAGGATAGTGGAGCTCTAGAAATTCTAGCATCGCGTAATCGAAGAAAGTCTCGTAATTCGTGAAAAGCTGGTCAACTTGACCTTTTCGGAACCTTGCACAATCCAGCAGGACACAGGAGGCCAGCATCATGCTCATCTTTTCAAACATCCAAGATACGCGGCCGGGATGCGATGGCTGCTTCTTACTGATGGTCGTGCATAGCTGGAGTATGTGGCCCCCAAAATCGTTTGGGATTGGATTGCGCAGCAGTGAGATTTGCATGAAGTTGAATGGGATATTGAGGTATCTAGTGAAATGGTCGAATCCGCTTTGAAGGTAGATATTTAACTCGTCGGCATTCGTGAGCATACGGGCTGTTCGTTTCGACCTGAAAGAATGTTCGCAGTTGGCCTTTATCATGTTGTGTAATTCTCCAATCTGCTCGTTTATTACCATGTATTTCGGCTTCGCTGGGATTCTGATCACTTTGAAAGAGCTGTAGTAGCGGAGGATCAGATCTTCGATGGTGTAAATATGCTTGCCGAGACCTCTCCAGTAGTCTGCGAGTTCGCGATATCGTGGGACGCCATCCAGTTCATCAAGAACTGTGCTCACAGAGGAGAGTAAGCGTTGGGTTGCGTAGCTGGTGTCCCATTCACGATCGTCAACAGAAGGGTCGGTACCGTTCAAGGCCACGATGCAGTGAGGTAGTGCAGGTTGGTTGATGGATTTCTCAAGCGATGCCGCTCCCCAGTCTAGCAGCTTCGTCAAGACAGCTGACTGGAACGTTTTGGGGTTACGTAGGACGAATACAACGCAGTCTGAGAACGTATAGAGCAGCCGCGGATAGAGTGCAGTCACGGCATACTCCCGCTGGCGAGTCTCCTCATTTTGCGCCCACTGAATGGGTCTTGTATGGACATCCCAGTCCATCTCGCCGTTCCTGCTACCAACATCGCCGTTCGTCCGATGGCGAGCGCGAGCACCAATTGGCAATCGCTCACCTCCTTCAAATCCTTCGCAGTCGGCATAGAGAAGAGGAAGCTGTTCAGCATGGGTGGACGGGTCAGCATAAAGGTGTACGTCTCCAGACGTAGGAACATTGTCGTGCACTACACTTCCAACAACAGGCGATGGGAACAACGAACGCTGTTCTAGGGAAGAACTGTCGTTGCCATGGTTGATCAACATCTTAATGAGCGTTGATTTACCAGCATTAGTGACCCCGATGAAAGACACCAGCTGAGGATAGCGTTGCGTCATCATGTTGTCGTCAGGCGAGATGCTGGACATGAGGGTAGCATAACGGCCATAGTCTTCAAAGTTCGGGCGGCCTTGAGGGTCTTTCGACACGCCAAACCATTTAGTTGACTCATCAGCCTCATGCAACCTATTGATGTCTCCTTCTGCGCGGGTAGGGTTCAAGATGGCTTTCAGATTCTTGACGATATGAGGGTTCGTCTTCTCATGAGGAACACCATCACGCCCTTTCTTCTTCGGCTTATGAGGCCCTTGTCTTGGCCAACAATCGCTTGAAACATGTTAGACGGGACGAAAGGTAGGGGCGGTGGTAGGACAGCATTGACCTACCTGCAATAAGAGCTGTCACAATCGACACAATGCCAAACTGGCGACTGCGACCCTGGGCAGCGATCGCTCTCGCAAATTGTTGACGGCTCATCTTCGCATTCGGTGTCGGAGCCAGCGCTGTCCTCGGCCGAGAATTCTTTCTGCAAGGCAGTCATGTTGGCTTTGCCAGCGTCAGGCTTGCCGGTATCTTTGACAGTATTGTAGCGGCTCAGGCGCTGCCAAACGGCAGTTCTTCGCCGCTCGCGCGGGACTGACTGTTCCTCGTTGTCTGACATACACAGGTGGCAAGCGTCTGCCTCAGACCGACGCAAGAAACTACTACATGCGATATGGCAACCTAAGTCAAGGCGCACATCGCATCAGCAGTCTCGGAAAACGAGCGGTGGGCGTGCAGACAGGGTAGGCACCTCAATTATTGACGTCTGCAGAAGCGAAAAGGGTGGACACTTCCTTGTAGAATCCCGAGCGTAGACTGTCACCAACCGTAGCAAGTAAGTCGCGTGGAAGTCGGAGACGAGAGGCGCACGGTTGTCGACAGTCAAGGTATGCCACGGTCCCTGAAGCGTGGAAAATAAGGCCAGAGTTAGGAACACACACACACTTCTTAATTCGGTCGCAGGAGGCAGCCAACCAGCTCCGCTAAACGAAACGGTATCGCGGTCGCCACGCAGCCGACTTCCCTAATGGGTTGGTGCGTGCTAAGGCCAACAGATGTCCAATTACCTCCCGGCACCAACGAACAACTCTCAAGAAGGGTAGCCTTTTGAGGTCCTCGTGCCTCGACTAGACTCAGGATGCTGTTGATATGCCTGCACAACCATAGAAGCCAGCACCTGGCCGTGGGGACTTTTGGATCCGGATCGAGCTTCTGCAGGGGACCGCTCGCCTCTCCCTATCTCCCGTGCACAGCGGCTATCGACAGTCCCTTTGCCAGCTAGTGGGTGTCGCTAGTAGACGCTAGCGAGTTGTCTGATTTGAGGAAACCCCGCGATATAGAAATCCGATTATAGAGTCTGCGTGCGTGCACCTCGTGAAATGCTGCGGTTAGACGAGCCATGCAGGCCTTATACATGCCTGCACCTATGATTGAGGGGTGTAACATGTCTGTGAGCTGCATGCTTTCGCTTGCAATGAAGGCGTCGCCGCCCAATAGGCTCTCATAGCTTGGAGGTAGACGTACGCCAAAGGAGGCGTGGTGAAAGTTTGATCCAGCCAGACCCGGACTTTGGCGTTTCGTGGTGCTACCGATTTTAGAACAGGCACGTCCAGCTGTCGATTGCCCTTCGCGGTCCTCTGTGCCGTCGGTATGTCCTACGCGTCGGGCAACATATATCTGAACGCTGTCAGTGTAGCTGAACCCCAGGAGCGCTTCGAGGCACTGGTGGAAGAGGACGTCAAGACTAAACGTCCACATCGAGTGACCCGAAGCAAGGGGTGTAACATGGCAAGAGACCGCGAACGTTATTGTCAGCGATTTCGAGAGGCTATTGTCGTACCATACAGTGTTTAATCTGAGCTCGCGCCAGGCGAGCGATGCATGAGGTTGTAATCCCAGATGCCTGCATCATGCGCTGCTACCGGTCTTTCCTTGTGCAACCTGGTCGCGCCTGTCTCTGCCAGATCCATGGTTGCCTAGTTTTGATCAAGCTTGAAAGCCTAAGGCAACTTCCGACCTTGCGTGGTCGATATCAGATTGGCAGGCACTGGGTCCAGGGGAACCACGATCTGACAGGTCCGAGCAACGCCGAAGAGTGTACGATACCTGCCTAGGTGTGTATACCTCTGCTTTATCACTTGAGACTCATGCTCGCCGCCCGTTGTGTTGACAGGTGCCATAGAGGCGTCTAGGATCTTCCTAACGTGATGATAGGGTCGACAACAGCAGCTTACAGTGAAATATTGGCATTTTATAATCGAACATAGATCTGGCTATAAAATTACCAGATCGCCTAACTCGCCAGATTGAACGACTCCTCTGACCATGACACCAAAGACACCCATTTGCACATAGAGATTCAGGCTGGAAGCAGTATGGAGTGCCCTCACGCCTTGCTCTTCTTCTTCTTCTTCCCCTCCCCATCATCTTCATCTGCCTTTCTCTTCTTGCTTTTCTCCTCCCCTCCTGCCTTCTTCGCCTCTTTCTCTGCTTTCTTTGCCGCCTTCTCGGCCTTCTTGGCCGCTTTCTCTGCTTTGCGTTGTGCCTTGGCTTCCTTCTTTGCCTTTTTGGCAGCTTTTGAGTCTTCTGCTCCACCCTCCATCTCCTCATCGGAGTCGTCTTCACTCTCAGCATCGACAACAGCGGACGTAGGAAGCTCAACATCGACCTCTTGGACAAGCTTCCTCTTCTTGCTGGGTTGTACGTCTTCAACGCCGTTGGCTGTGGCAGGTGCATCGGCGGCGAGGCCGTCAGCGTCTGGGTTGTATTTCCTTGCCTCCTTAATCTCCCACTTGGCAGGCTGCTTCTGGTCAACGACCTTGCCGCTGGGACCTATGGAGACACCAGTAGATTTGAGCGGTTTGCCTTCCAATCCTCTCAACCGCCTCTCCACCATGGCGCGCCCCTCGACACCAACCGTCATCTTTTCCTCTTCTGTAGGTTCCTCGCCCTCACCCTCGCCTGCTTGTCCCCAGTCGCTGAGCGCATCAACACGTAGGCCTAGGGCAGTTTTGGTGGCAAGCATACGGGCGATCTTGCCTTTGTTCTTGCCGGTTGCTTGACCAATCAGGGAAGCGTGGTAGATAAGTCCGTACTTTGGAGTATCGTGCTTGGTCTTTAGAGCGCGGAAAAGTGCCTTTTCTGCACCAAGAATCTGGATAGTGGAGGCTGGACTTTTAGCCAGGTTCATGAGAGAGCCGGCATGGGCAATCAATCGAGCACCGACAAGTTCTCCTACAAGTGCGGTCAGGTTCGGCGCAATGGCTTGCATACGCGCCTTGAGGTAAGAGTCAAGCTGTTCGCGGTATTCGCCCAGCCCAACGACCTGTTCGGCTAGTGCTTGGATGTTGTCAAGATCTTCCTCGGTGATTTCTGTACCCATCGAGATCTCTGCGGCCGCCTTGACCGCACCCTCAATCTCTTCCGGCAGGATGTCTGTAAGGTCTGCGGAGGAAGCGTTACTCCTCATTCCCATAGTGAGTACAACGCGAGCGTAGGCTCTGTTGTCATTGATGATTCTTGCCATTTCAGGAAAATGCCACCCGTACCATTCCTTCACTCGCATAGCATAAGTATTCAACTCCTTATCCAGATCATCTAACAGCGCGATGGCTTGAATAATCATCGTGTCGACTTTGTCAGGGCTAAATTTGAGCTTGTGTCGAGATAGCGAGTGCGAAAGACCTAATGACATCGTGGAGATCTCGTCGGGTAAAAGACCAGGGATAAGCGAAGGGAGGTGCTCGCGGATAGCACGGTATATATCAGCGGTGGACGAGTCTGAGATCGGTGTTATCTGCAGCGAGGGGATCTTGGTAATAGCATTGCCGAGCTTGGGATCGGCAACTGCCAGAGAAACTTTCTTCTCGTCTTTGATGGAGGAAAGAAGGTTTGACAATAGAGGCGTGACCTATGTCAGATCAGCATACTCCGTCCGCAGTTGCCACAACCTTTGCGCCATAACTTCACAATGCTGCAGGAAGTATATTCTTACCTTGCCATCTGTCAATGCCGCTGCTTCTTCCAGCGCACTACTGGCGCTGTCGAACTTTTGGAATTGCTTGAGCTTGAGCAGGCTACACGTGCCCTCTGCTGTCTCAGTATCTTTCGCCAACGACTCGCGCTTCAACAATTTCTTATCCTTTGCCTTGAGCAATGCATAACCGGCAGATGTCTCTGTCAATATAAAAAGCGTCATGGTTGCGGTCGGAGGTGGGACACCAGCAGAGCGCACCTCTGCCTCGTGTTTTTGATGTATTGGATATATGCAAGTGGCCTAGAGAGACAGTCTTTAATGAGATTTGTAACCCCAAAAACGAATTATCGCGGGCGAGATGCTGCTTGTACCGTCCTAGCCAGTACAGCGCCGTAAGTCTCTTGAGGATTTGCAGTTGTATCTCAAAATTTCAAGCTAGAGCACGGGCCAATTTGCGGCGCCTTTTTCCGCAGTGCATGCCAAGACACCGCTGCCTTTGGAAAGCCAGAGAGGAGCAAGGCAACCTTGTACATAATGGCAATGGCTGTTAAGCGGCATGGATCTTCTCACACGCTCGCAACTACCATCACGACCTCCTCCTCGAAAACCTGACATCAATGTCCCTCGCTCGCCTCAGTCGCCTAGGACACCGTTACTAGGTCGAAGTATAAGCTCCCAATTTGGCAGTCCTGGCAGCTTTACTCGAGAGCAGGAAGACCGTATTATCTATGAGCTAGGCGCTCGCCATCTAAGCGTCGGGTTCGCCGGCGAGAGCAGACCAAGATGTACCTATCGTTTCACGCCTGAGACTGATGGGCGGTTGGTGGACCCGTTACGTTCGAACTCAATCCTAGATGGTCCAAAGCACCGCAGACAGGATGGCGAAGGTAATGATGAGACTGCCATTCAGTCCTGGAGTCATGGCTACACGCTCTACATACGTGAGGTTAGGCGTAGCGAAGACTTAGATCTCATACGCCTTAGGTTGATGCCTGCTCTTCATCACATTCAGCATCACCACTTACAGCTTGATACTACCAAGCCTCGTCGCGCTATTTTGGTAATACCAACACTCCTACCTACACCTTTGATCAACACCGTTTTACATTGCCTTTTCAATGTATATGCCCAGCCACCGTCAATCCAGCTACTCACAACTCCAATCATGGCCACCGTGGGTGCAGGTTTGAGGAACGCATTGGTAGTGGACCTGGGATGGGAAGAAACGGTGGTCAGTGCTGTTGGCGAATATAGAATTGTCGGTGAAGGTAGGAGCGATAGGGCCGGCAAGGGTGTGGTTTGGGAGACGAGCAAGGTCATAGGGGAAGACGCCGGTAATGTAGTAAACCGGCATCTGGATGTTTCTTTCGAAGAAGCGGAAGAAGCTCTACAACGCGCTGGTTGGGTTCGTTCCACGCCAGCCATTGGCCCCAGGGATGACGGTCAGACCGGATCTGCAAAGGTGAGACTTCCTGCTCCTGGCGACCAAGGTGTTTCCGACACCTTTGCCATCGCGTTGAGTCGACTCTGTCAGCCAGCTGAGACTATACTTCTACACAATTCGATGTCCCAAGCTTATTTCGATAACAACGACTTGCCAATCCCTCTCCTCATGTTCAAAGTCATGCTATCGTTACGTCCAGATCTGCGCGGCCTTTGCCTCTCGCATATCGTCGTCACGGGAGGTCTCTCCAATCTTCCTGGACTCAAACGTCGGCTTTTGCATGACTTTGGATCCATCATCAAGCACAGAGGATGGGATCCTGTAGATACCTACGGCTCGGCCACAGGACTTTATAGGGAAAGAGATCTCGGCAGGAAAGACGCAAATGAACAACGTCTACAGATGCAGAGTGGCACGCAGGATGCACCTACTTCTACTAACACTACAGAGGGCGGTCTAATAGGAAATCCTACAGCCGAGCAGCCCCTCGTTGCCGTAGAAGTCGATGTAAAACCTGCCAGGGATCGGCCATACGACGATGAGAATGACCCAATCAGCGCTCGCGCAGAAAGAGAAGGTCGCAAAACAGCTGCGGCCAACACAGCGGCCAGACAAGTTGGTGTGCGTGGTGTGTCTACCGTTGGCCCGTGGGCAGGTGCCTCACTCATCGCGAGCTTGAGGATAGAAGGAGCGCGAGAGATCGAACGGGAAGATTTCATCAAGAGTGGAGGGTGGAGGGAGGCGAAAGGAAAGGTCATCTGAACCGCGAAAGGCTCTTCCACCGAACCATGTGGTGCGTCGTGCCGCAACTTGATGAACTACGAAAACACCATTGACCGAATGAACAATTTCAACGCCCAAAACGTACATTCTCCATTCTCACTACAAGCTGCCTAGGGCCTTTAGTGATTGCCACATCTCCCAGGATGCAATTCCTGTTCCTTACAGCATCGTTTTCTAAGGGTATACATGCATCATATATCAACATTTCCCAAGAAAGTCGAGCCAGACGCCTATTTTACCTACCTTTACCGAATCCAAATGTGTGTGACATCAACTACTACAACAGTATTCAATCTCATGAGCAATCCACACAGCTACTAATACGTTTTAGCCGTCTGAAGCAGATGCCGTTGTCATTAAGTCTGCGATCGCAAAGTTCTTCCATGTGCCACTTTGGAAGAATATCAACAATGATCAAGCAGACCATACATACGATTGAGATACTGGGAACATTGAACTTACATGTTAGATCCTACTCATGCCATCAGAAAGTGGTCAACCTCAGTCAACTTCTTACCAAAAATACTGCAACTATGACGAACGTTGTCCAACCGATGACAGCATGATGGGCGTTGCAAGCCCTCATTAGCAATCTTGAGGAAGTCTGTTAAATCGAGCTCTGGCTTACTGACAGTTTTGAAAAGGTCAGGTATCTTCTTCATCCTCGTACGATCCTCTTTACTTCCCTTTGCAACCCTCTCAGCACCGATCATAAGTGCAATGGCCTCTTGCGTGTAACACTGACAGACTCCACACCGATCCACCGCCCACTCATCAATCCTGACATCTTCGACTCCTGTGTTCTCGATATGTCACAGACAAGTTGGATCAGCTCTCTCCTTAGTGCCTTCGTTGACTTACTGGGTTGGATACTAACATCAGTAGGGATGGCCACAGACTTCAGCATCAGGGGAGTGCAGAGGCATCTTGTCAACGGAGATGGCTCTGGGATTAATGTCCACTTTGACAGTGCAATTTGATGTATACTGACCGCTTTGGCATTGTTCCCAGACACGTTTGTAGTGCTTCTCACATTTTCCAGCGATCTACGGGAGAAGAAGAAGCGAGCCCAAGCTGCGAGCAGTCGGTCATTATGCAATCTGATGTTAGTCGTGAACGACATATTCAGGAAAGAACAATGGCAATACGGCAAGAGTGTGGTCATGTAAGTATAATAATTGGAACATGGATAATCTGCACATGCCTGATTCTCTGAGTTTATAACTGTATCCCAAGGCAGTTTGTACGCTTTGTATACCAAACCAGTGGTTGTAGACTGTAACAGAACCCAAAGCTTTCTCGCTTCTTACTAAGCTTACTTGTGAAAGTCTGGCGCAGGCGATGCCTTGTGTCAGCGTCATCCTCCAGCGAGAATCTCCTTGTACCTTGACCCGAGCAGCTCCCACGTTTTCTCAGTACTGGGTGCTTCGGGCGTCTTCTCTTCGACGGCTTTCTCCACGGCTTCCTCGCTAATAGACCCAGTCTTTTGGCCATCAGCATCCTTCCTCGCTTCCTCCTTGACACTCCTGCTATGACCGGTTCTTACAGGGCCCTTCACTTTTTCAGGCGTGACAAGGGTCGAGTCGAGAAGATTTTGCCACCTTGCAAGGTATGCTCCTGGTCCATATGGTGTGGAGTATTGTCTCTTGATGACTGATGCTATTCTGGCGGCAGAAGCAGCATGCAAGTCGTCCAAGTATTTGGACTGTGCGCTTAGTTCCGTCTTGATAGCCTCCTGATCGGGTTGTGAAAGGTCCGAAAAGGCCACCTGAATGGCATCTCTAGCACCGCCATCTTCCACTCTCTTCGAAATGGCCGCCTGCGAATCAGGTGTCTTCTCCTTCATCCTGAACTGTGCCACTGCCATATGGATGTATTCTTGCCACCATCTGGTGACCTCAGTACCGTTCTTTGCAACTTGGTGGAGAAACTTGTGGCAAGAATCTTGGTGCCGATGCAGCAGATCTACATAATCTTCCACACTCGGCGGCTTCTCTTCACCCTTTCTCGCTCCCTTTTCAAGTTTGGGTTTTGACATGGCAAGCATGTCTGTGATAAATCTTTCCAAGTCCCAGAGAGTGTCGCTCAAGTTCACAGCTTGATGCACATGCCTGATCATTGGGGTGTAGGCATCGACGGCTACTCGTATGGCAGCGGTCAAATGATCTGGGTTCCTGTGACAGAGTACTCGCACGATCTCCTGCCGATCACGGATAGACAGATGAAGTGCGAGATATTCGAGTGCTTTCGAGTGCTGGCTGTCGGTTAGCTCTGACGCAGCCGTGCCGCATGATGAAAGTGACAGAATGACCGCAACTATGGACATGTTTTGTTCACGGCTCTGGCGCCGGCATTCCTCGTGCTCTTCACGAGGTCGAGACATCCAGGCCTTTAGCTCGTCAAGAACGGACTTGGGAGGTGCGTCCTTGCCAAGCTTTTCAATCTTCGCAGCACGCTTCTTAAACTCGGCCTTGTCCCAGTGCAGGACCTGAGATATGATCCTGGCCAGAGAGTTAGCATAGCTTCCAGTAATGCCTTCCATGAGGTATCATACTGTTGGAGCAAATTCATGCCTTCATCCGCATCCTGGGTCCACCCCATCCAATTGGTGACTGTCGCGACACTTGTTTTGGCTAGAGCTATCTTCACAAGGCCTGAGATCATTGTTGCAACGTTACCAACCTTCAATGTCTGTCGTACCAAAGTATATGGTAGTAGTTTGTGCACATTTTCAACCATCCTCAGTAAAGTTGGCCCTTCTGGTGATAGTATCAGTGTGTAGTGCATGAAGCTCGCAAGACTAGAAGTTGTCAGGGTCCAATGTTCAAGCTAGTGCAAGCAAGTGTAACAGCCGTACCTACTTTACTACCACAAACTCATGCATGCCCTGGGTCAGGCTGCTGTGTTGCTTCAGGTCATCCGTCTCTGCAGCTCGCTTGAATACCGCATCGACGAGGTCACCATACACCAGCTCCTGTACACAATCTTGCCAGGCCTGTAAGACATCGTCTGGATTCCTGGTATCATACTGAGCATCTTCCTTTATCTCGGTCCTCGGCAACCCTCCAAAACACCCTCTTGCTGGATACTCAATGAGAGCCGAGACAGCCGTAGCAAGCGTCTTCCTGATCCCAAGCAAGCCCTTGTCATAGCTTTCACTCAGCTCTGCTTTGCATAACTCCTCAAGCAGATCCTCGACCCGTTTGCGCCAGAAATCTTCGGAGACATCTCGGAGGCCTGGTAACTTGAGTACGAATTTCGAGAGCAACGCTTGCAATACCGGTGAATTGCTGGCCTGAACATCATCCTGAAATGGTGGACCATATCTCTTGATAGTACCAGGGTATTTGAAATTCTCAATTTCATCGTAGGCCTCACGGTGCGTTAAGATGTCGAATAAAGCAGACGACTGCGCTGGGCTAAGGGAAGCTGCAGCTGCCATGGTATGAACAGCTTATCGCACAGTAATGCGTACGATCATGTTAGGAGTGCGGAAGAGATAAGTGAGGTGGAATGCACCAGTGTCCTACAGCTTTTCTTTTCCAACTCAGATATCGGAAGGTGGACGCGCGTGTTACTTAGAAGACGCGCTGGAAAGTAATGACGTATGTAGGGTTCAATCTCCAGGTTTCCAGGAGCCCCGTACCTTCCTGATTCGAGACGGCATATGGATCATCTGATAGGACTCGCCGAGAGTCCCGCAGCTTGCCGCCCAGCATAGAGCCTTCAGGTCTCATCCAATCAACATCGGTCTACTACAAAGCATACGGTCAGTTTACAGCCTTTGAGGGTGAGGAGGCACAATATATCCTAGACATGAACGACAATTTTCCCATGATTTGTCTCAAGCCGAAAGTCATGGAAGTCTCTGCAGTCAATCCACTATGGAATCCATGGTTGGCTCTTTCGACAAAGAGTCAGTTTACACGCTGACTATCGACACCGTGATACTACTGGGCTCGGCTGCAACATGAAGAGTGACGAACGAGACACCAGCAGTTGGTTTTCGTTCTTAGATCTCGCTTTCTGCTGCTGCTCAGAATACCGATCACCTCATCTACCGTACGATTTGGGTCACATTTTAACCCGATTGTTACTTCGTACCGTGTGCGCCGCTCTGGAAGAAGTATAGATTACCTCAGTATGAAGAGGACCAACAGAATCTCTAGCTATACCTCTTACAGGGCCACTACTTGTACTCCGTCAGCGGCCAACCTGGTGAAGTCTTCCTAATCAATCCTAACGAAAGCAGTAGAGACGTGGTTCAGGAGACTCAGTTCGGAGGCGAAGAAGCAAGCCAGAGAAATGGGTATGGACATGGCTCTTTTGGTGATTTCAGACATGGAGTATATTCTGCAGACCTTTTGTAGGATAAGAAGGCGCTCTATGTGGAGGGTGTACGATGAAACTATGTCTGAACATGTAGAGTGAGTCTCTTCGCAGCAGTTCGCCCTCAGCTTCAGTTTAGATCTCACGCAAGAGTACATGGGGGCGGGAGGCAGGCGGAGTAATGCATCTAGAGCTCTCGCACAATTTCATAGCTCCAAGGCCGAACGATGGTCTAAGTCATACATGGTCACAATCAACAGGCAAGATCCTATATTCAGTGCAAGAACACTCGAGTAATGTATTCTCCTGGAACTTCAATAGCTTGATCTCAACTCACATACAAGGCGTGAGTGTTCTTCCACCAGGTAAGCAGACAGCAGACTTCTGGGCAGATAACGTTAGGCTTTCTAGAACACAAAATGTAACTGTGCCAATAGATCAAGAGCTAAGATAGCTGCATAGCAATTGACACCAATTCCTAAGGCTGCGAGTCGAAGCATACAGGTATCGGAGGTGGTCAGCGTTTCCAAGAGCGGCAAACATTGAAAATGTGGATGACGCTATGGATGTCCTCCGTATATGGTAGAACCCAACATCTGGCGGCATCGCCAATGACATTGAGCCGGCACCGTGGAATCAACATCCTCATGGCATATATCTCATGGCACTGACCGACGCTGAACACAGCTTCGTAGCTATCCTATAGTTTGATAGGGTCAGGCTTAACAGACTTCGCAAGGACAACCCTAGGACGAATGACAAGAGGCAACCAGTAAACCCTACAACAGCGGTTTAGCTGCAAGAGGACATCGAACCATGATCGGAGTGTGCAAGCATGCCTGTTAATGCTGGAATGACTCAAAATACACAAATGTAGTCACATGGGGTAGTGTGCCAAATAGCACACTGTGAGAGCTGAGGATCAAATTCAAAATCTGTATTGTGCATGTCATCTGTATGAGTTTATGCGACTATTCACTGCTGCGTGGGCGGCTTCCACTCGCACGTCGCCGAGCTGCTCGCATCTTTGTAGGCGCAGGGATTATGTCGTTAAACAGACCAGTGCCATATACCAATAGAGCGAACCCGACAACTTGAAGCCACTTGAAGGATTCCCAGCCAAGCCCAAGGGACACGATCCAGATGAAGAGCGTACGGCAGGTATCGATAGTCGAGCGAGATGTAGCTGAAATAGTACGGGTCACTGAAAGACCGAAGAAGTTAAAACCGCTAAACCACAGAGTTAGTATATAGAGTACCATCAGGGGCACCACAGACAGGGAAGACATACCCAATAGAGATCATGATCAACAAGCTGGAGATCCCAACTGCAGGATTGTTGAACACCTCGTAAAGACCCTCTCTCGCATCGAAATATCCGTACTTGCCCTCTGGCGTGCTCCCTATGGCTGCGTGGAGGATCCACATGCCAACGAAGGTCACGACGAACCCGAAAACACCCTCCCATCCTACCACCTGAATAGGGTCCATAGAGTACTTCTCCATTATGCTTTCCTCGGCAACGAATTGTGTTGCGGTGAAGACTTGTGCAACAGCGATGAGGAAGACTCCCAGGACGGTCTCTGCAGCCGAATGCTCTTCTAACGCTTTGACAGTACCACGGATCACAAATTTGGCATACATAAAGAGGTCTCGGTCGTGGCTATCAACGCCATTGTCATGAGGGACGGTGTGGCCAGGCAAGGGCAGTGGATGCTTGATCTTCCTGTTCTCCAAAGCACCTGCAAGACCAACAACAGCAACTCCAAGCACAACGATGACCAGGCTGGCCCATTTCCAGATACCAAGGTGGCGCTTGAGGAAGAGCACGCTGAAAAGTCCGACGAAGAGCACCAGTGCCCCACGCGTCATCTGGTAGATGCTTGCCGCTACGAATAACAAGCCGACATTCATCAGCGTCGTGCCGCAGATATCGCAGATGGCTGGCAGGGCAAGCAATGTGATCCTCCACCCCTGCAAAGGTGTCCTGCCAGGTTCCAGTGTTTGGGAGCCGTCGATCAGGGGCTTGGCGATCACATTTGTGGCATCGACGAGAGTCTGCGAGCTAGACATGCCCTGGCCAGCCTCCTCGTCACCATCAGCGTCTTCCGTGTCGCTGTCCTCCTGCTGGACGCGCTCGTATTCAGGCTCTTGACTTGTCTTCGCCTTGACGGCTCCTCGAACACGCGAGTAGATGTTGCCTACAAGCACCACAAGCCAGCACCCGCTCTCTCCAACAAACATCTGCAACGTCTGAGCGACAGGCTGTTCAAAAGTCTTGGGCTTTGAGGTGTCACAGTCGCGTACGCATTGCATGTCCTATAGCGTTGGTAGCCATGTCAGAAACGCATTGACTGCCAACACGAAGGCGTCGCCAAGGATGTCTCACCTGATATTTCGTCAACAGTGTGTTGCAAACACCTGTCAGTAGCATCATGGCCACCAGAAATGGCACGATGAATCGGGTTGACTTGACGCCATTCTCGTCTGTTGCTCCGGCCATCTTGTCCTCGATGGCGGAGGCCCAGCCCAGTCGTGGAATCAAAGGTGAGGAAAAATGAGGAGATGAGATCAAGCGTCTAAAGCCAGCGACTTCTCCTGCATTCCAACTGATCTAAGGGGAGGTTGCCTTTTGTTCGTCGTGGTCGCGTCACTGAGTGACCATACGTGCCGGAGCACGAGGTCAGCTATGCGCTATTGAGAGCCCGATTCGGTTAGGCTTATCCGGTGATAGCGGATTTTGGTATATTAGGGCAATATCCTACCTAGATTCGAGATTGAAAGCTCCTGGCTCGTTGATGATGAGGTCTCTTCGACGAAACCAGGTCCATAGACTATATACTGACTGCATCTTGACCTTTGAGACTACTGGGTGTCAACGCATGGATCTTGTAAGACAGTTACGGTGAGATGAGAAAATTCGCCTTGTTAATAGGGCGAAGGACAACTTCATTTAGTAGCGCTCATTAAATTGGAAGCTCGGTACAAACATCATCCATACACACTCAAGTATGTAATCAAATCACCTATTCACAGGGTCAGGCTGCAATTCAGCCCGCCAAACAGAAGTGTCATTCGTGACGCCTATCGCTGATGCAGTCGTCAAAAGCAACGCCCAAGCCATGTGCATCCCCCCTTCTGGTATCATTAGTAACATTCCTAGCGCCCAGCCAGGTGCCATCCCTTGTACATTCCAACTTCGTGCCAACACCAACAGTAACGGGGCCTATAGCCAACCCAGGTTGCTTAGCAGCTCGTTGATCTGCCTCTCTTTAAGCCCGTTCATCCCCAGGCTCCTGACTTGGCTTCCCTTTCTCAACTTTTGTAGCCCCAGTGCAACCTTCCATGCTTCGCTCTCGTCTAGGATGAAAGTATACTTCTTGTTCTCAGCATCTCGGACTGTGGCCCTCAGAACATGGATACCAGCTTTGGCGCCTCCAACACCTGGGCCAGTCTTGCCATCCTCTATCAATTTCAGTGTCCAGGCTTTGACGTCCCATTCACGTTGAGGTACGCCGCGGACATCATCGTCAATGAAAAGACCCTCAGACTCTATACGAAGAACAAGCCCGTCAGTCACGATTCCAGTGTTGCTTTCCAGCTGGTCAACAGGCTTGTTGGGCCAGGAGTCCGAGAAGAGGTAAACGCCCTTGATCTGCACCTTGCCTGGGTCTTGTGTCATGTAGGGGCCACGGTGCGAAGGCGGAGGGGTGGTGCGTGCTGTGCTCTGGCTAGGGGCATAACTGCTTTCACTGATGCCAGAGACTGACGAAGCTGACGACTTATAGGTAGCACCTTGGCGAGACTTGGGCTTGTCGTATGGGCGGTATGAGTAAGTATTGTCGTCGATTACTGACGTCGCAGCAGTAGAGGATTTGGCAGTTGGGCGCACGTAGGATGATGCCTTGACACCAGGTTCAGACTTTGTGGGTGACGGTACAGTAGGAGCCACCGATGGCGCAGAAGCGCGAGTGTTGCCTGCCACTGACCTCGCTGCTGTTTCTGACTTGGCCGGAGACGATGCCGTTGCAGTCGCCTTGGCCAGCTTTTCTTTCTCACGCTCTGCTCTGATCTTTTCAAGTCTCTCACGGATTGCTCTTTCTCTCGTCTCTTTGTCCCTCTCAGCCTTTTGCTTCGCTTCTAGCTCCTTGGCTTCTTTCTCTTTAGCCTCTCTCTCCTTCTCTGCTTTTGCCCGAGCAAGCCTCTCTCTAGCGTCTTTCTCGCGCTGTTCCTTCTCCCTAGCACGCATCTGCTCCCATTTCTCCTTCTCTGCTTTGGCTTTAGCTTGACGTTCTGCCTCCTCCCGTTCTGCCTGTGCCGCACGCTCAGCCTCCTCGCGTTTCCGCTGGGCTTCTTCACGGATTCGCTGGGCTTCTTCCCGCTTCTTCTGCAGCAGCTCAGCACGCCTGCGCTCCTCTTCTCGCCTTCTTGTTTCAGCCCGTGCCTTCTCCCACGAGCTCTGGGCTTCAGAAGGCTTGGACTTTTGGGGTTGCTGAGGTTGCGCTTGCGGTGCAGGCTGTGGTTCAGGCTGTGGTTCAGGCTGTGTAGGCGGCGGCGGCGGTTGGGTCTGCGGCGGTGGCTGCGGCTGCGGTTCCGGTTGTGGCGGAGGTGGTGGTTGCGGCGGCGGCTCTGGTGGTGCTTGAGGCTGGGGCTGGGGTTGGGGTTGAGACTGGTATTGAGGTTGGGGTTGAGCTTGATGTTGAGGTTGGGGTTGAGGCTGAGCTTGAGGTTGTGGTTCTTCTTGTTGTTGTTGTTGAGGA